>OX457038.1:12868154-13040654 GCA_949752735.1 Lumbricus terrestris | reverse complement strand
TATCATGATCCTATCCCTTTCTGAGACTATCATTATCCTATCCATTTCTGAGGCTATCATTGTCCTATCCATTTCTGAGGCTATCATTATCCTATCCATTTCTGAGGCTATCATTATCCTATCCATTTCTGAGGCTATCATTATCCAACCCATTACTGTTTTACAGAAGTCGAGCGTCAATGCGAGCATGGCTAATCGACAGAGGGGGGTTGGGGATTCGCGAAGTCCAGAAATACCGAGAATCTGATAACCTCTCTAATGGTAGCACTCGTAGCACAGCAGCGCATGCGCACTCTGGTCTTCATGGCCGTCATTTTCTTCTAATCCCGTATATTTGTATACGCGCCGAGGTTCTGCAATGCTCTGCACATACACGGCCTGAAAGCCGACCATAAAAAGCCTGAACAGCAGCAGCAAAAGTCTAGGAATAGTTACATCAGCAGCAGCAGCAGCAGCAGCAGCAGCAGCAGCAGCAGCAGCAGCAGCAGCAGCAGCAGCAGCAGCAGCAGGACTTAACAGACGACCAACTCCTATTCATCGGATCAATGACTCACAGAGCTGTGGACCAACACACCCCCACCATGTGCACCCACCAACGCAGTTCGTAATTGACACGTTAACAGCAGCGTCGGATGACGGTTGCCATGGCGCCCGCAGTTATTTCTGCGGGGGGGGCAACACGCAGCAATGGTCATGGCTGAATGTTTTGCAAGACCTTGGAAAATGCAAAGCAGGTAGTTAAAAACGTGGGTATTTTTTGTACAGATTTCTAAATGGTAAATTTCCCAGGATCATTTTTGCGTGTCATTAGTACCATTAGTATCATTAGTATCATTGGTATCATTGGTATCGTTAGTATCATTAGTATCATTGGCGTCATTTGTATCACTAGTATCATAAGTATCATTGTGGGTCGTGGTGGAGTAGTGGTGGCGTCTTGCCTTGAAGCCGTAAGGTTGGAGGTTCGAATCCACCTCAAGTCTCCGCGTAGGGACCTTGAGCAAGTCATTCACTCGCAATTGCTCAGCGCTTCGGCGTGAAACTCCGATGCAGTGTCCGCTCTGCAGTTGGGAGCGCCTCTGAGTAGAGAGCTTGAAGGGGCGCTATAACAAGTGCGCATGCATACATACATACATACATACATACATACATGCATGCATGCATACATACATACATACATACATACATACATACATACATACATACATACATACATACATACATACATACATACATACATACATACATACATACATACATACATACATACATACATACATACATACATACATACATACATACATACATTGGTATCATTAGCGCATGAGTGCAAAGAAATTTGCTGAAAAGTAAAAGTAGTAGCTTAAAAATAGTGCCAATTTTCCAGGGGTAAGTGCCTCCTCTTGCCTCTGTGCGTGTGTGCGGGCGCCAATGACATGCGTGCAGTCACCCATGCCACTGCAGCCACTGCCACGGCCCGGGTCTCTGTTATAGATATGACCGGACTTCTTGACGGAATTCTGGCGAACCGAACCACCATTACACATCCGACCTCTGCCCTACTCTTGAATGAACGAACGAACGAATGAACGAACGAATGAATGAACGAATGAATGAATGAATGAATGAACGAACGAACGAATGAACAAACGAATGAATGAATGAACGAATGAATGAATGAACGAATGAACGAATGAATGAATGAATGAATGAATGAATGAACGAATGAATGAATGAACAAACGAACGAATGAATGAACGAACGAATGAATGAATGAACAAACGAACGAATGAATGAACGAACGAATGAATGAATGAACAAACGAATGAATGAATGAACGAACGAATGAATGAATGAACAAACGAACGAATGAATGAACGAACGAATGAATGAATGAACAAACGAACGAATGAATGAACGAACGAATGAATGAATGAACAAACGAACGAATGAATGAACGAACGAATGAATGAATGAATGAACGAACGAATGAACAAACGAACGAATGAATGAACGAACGAATGAACGAACGAATGAATGAACGAATGAATGAACGAATGAATGAACGAACGAATGAATGAACGAATGAATGAACGAATGAACGAATGAATGAATGAACGAACGAATGAATGAACGAATGAATGAACGAATGAACGAACGAATGAATGAATGAACGAATGAACAAACGAATGAATGAATGAACGAATGAATGAATGAACGAATGAATGAACGAATGAACGAATGAATGAATGAACGAACGAATGAATGAACGAATGAATGAACGAATGAACGAACGAATGAATGAATGAACGAATGAACAAACGAATGAATGAATGAACGAATGAATGAATGAACGAATGAATGAACGAATGAACGAATGAATGAATGAACGAACGAATGAATGAACGAACGAATGAACGAACGAATGAATGAATGAATGAATGAATGAATGAACAAACGAACGAATGAATGAACGAACGAATGAATGGATAAATAAATAAATAGACAATCAATAAACATATATTCAGGCAACAAAAATAACAAATGGAAGCAAACAACATTCCTGAATATTCTTGATCAGGAGAAACCATCTGAACATTGGACGCATTTTTTAATGCTTCAACTCGCCATCCATAGACAATGAATCATCCAAGCAGTCGTTAGAAGTAAATCTCGCGGCATTATTTACTATAGCAAAAGCAAAAGCAGCACCAGTGATTAGCATATTATACACTATTATACAGTGTAAGAATTGTGGAAAAATAACTGGGAGATTGGACCATTATACACTCGGAATTGGGGTGCGAAAAACAGACCTTACTATGGGGCTCTGAATGGGGCATGGCCGGATCGGTCCCCTTGCATCCGCCTCTGACCTTAGCTTACTCCCGGTTTAACACATCCTGCACAACGTATTACCTCCAAACTAGGCCACAGCGTGGACAATGCCTTGCAAGGGTTCATGATTGACACGCCGATTTCTAAGGCACCGTAACACACGGTTCGTTCAGTTTCATGGTCGGAAGCCACTCAAATGAGTTTTCTTTAAACGGGAAACCAAGTGCGGTTGCCAAGTGCAGGGGCAGGTCTCTCTCTCTGTCTCTGTCTCTCTCTCAGTATCTCTGTCTGTCTCTCTCTCTGTCTGTCTCTCTGTCTCTGTCTATCTCTCTCTCTGTCTGTCTCTGTCTCTGTCCCTGTCCCTGTCCCTCTCCCTCTCTCTCATTCTAGATCACCGATACACACCGCGGCGGCAGAAACCGTGCAGACGCTGCTAGCTTTACTGATGAAATTACGAAACATTTAACGGCTCGTGGTCGATAGAAATTCTGGCATCCCGTTACTATCGACGCTCAGCGTTTATTATCATGCGAGGTTTATCTCAAACTACGGGCCACCGCGGTAACGCACGGCTGTTCCAATAACCTGTGGAGAAGGGAGGTCAATGGGGTTGGCCTCTACGGGAGCAGAGGCCAAAGACATTACCATTGCACCATGGAGTTTATATTGCAGAGATACGGCTGCATCGTAACCACAGGCCTTTCGCCGCGGCTGTCGGCTCCCTATGGGGCTGTCGGTCCCCTCTGGGGCTGTTGGTTCCCCTTTGGGGCTGTCAGTCAGTCAGTCCCCACTATGGGACTGTTGGTTCCCCTTTGGGGCTGTCAATCCCCCTCTGGGGTTGTCGGTCCCCCTCTGAGGCTGTCCATCCTCCTCTGCTATGGCAATGCACCGAGTTCTTCGCACAGCCTCTAGGAGAACTTTAATTTTCTCCAACTTGACCGTTACGTGTGTTAATTTAAATAAGTCCTATAATATTTCTTTTCTCTGCTAAGATTATAATTATAGTCTTGGTGATGTCACCATTCATATTCACAGTAGGAACACTGTTAACATGTAGGTCATAATTATTTCTTCATTCAATTCTGATCGATCTCTATTGTTACTGTTGTTCGGTGACGTCATCATTCATGTGATGGTAAGAGCATTTTAAAACTTCATAACTTGGTCATTTAATTCTGACAATTCTTTTTACTGTTACCATGGTTTTGGTGATGCCACAATTCATGTGCGTCACAGTAAGAGAATTTTCAGCTTGGCAGCGGTATTTGTTCATTTAATTCTGAGAGAATTCAATAGCGTTTCTCTAACTAAGACCTTTGTGACGTTATTACAAACGTCAATGCTTACGTCACAGTGACTTTCCCAACTTCAGGGCTTTATTGTTCTTTTAATTCTGATATTTTTTTGTAATCATGACTTTCGTGACGTCACTAATCATAAATGACATAACGAAAAGTTTTAATTGAAGGGTTATATTATTGGTTCATTTTCGAAATAATTGCTAACCGCATACAAGGACTCAACAGTCCCCGTAAGGCTGATTCAGAAAAAGTGTATTCGCTGGGGCAAAAACCCTGTGAACTACTATAGAACCTTTCAACCAACGCTGTGTGTAATACTCTGCTGCATGTATCATTTTATATCCTGACGAGGTGGATAATAATTATAAGAGCAGAGCCGGTCAGGGGCGGATAAAGAAATTTTCGAAAGGGGGGGATTTTGGGAAAAATGTGTCTTCTTTCGCCCGAAAAAATGATGACTTTTTTTAGTCATTTAGCCGAATTGTCTGGAAAATATACCATTGAAACCCACTGTACCATTGAAACCCACTGTTGAAAGCTTGTTGAAACCTAATGGGGGGAACGTTGTATGAGCGTTTTTCAATGGGAGCCATGGCCAGATTTGCGGGCGGTTGGGGAGCCGGCGGTTGGGGCGGGTTTGAGTGGGCCAAAAGCGAAATTTATCGGCCAATGCAGAGTACCCCAGAGAGGTGGAGGCAAGGTGGGCCGGCGGGTTTGGGGGATTGGTGGGTGAGTGAGATGGGGAAAATAAGTGGGTTGGGGAGTAGGAGCGGGGATATGGGATCAAGTTAAGTGAGGGTGGGGAAGTAAGGAATTGGCCGGGAGCGGGGGCGAATCCTAAATTTCCCAAGCAACGCCGGTGCCCCAGATAGTGATGCTATGAATGAATGAAACATTAATTTCCATTTGGGCATAGACTACACATGCATTTTAGTGAGACGATATACTCGAGCGCTTTCCATCAATGAAGAACGTATGTATATAGTTCATGTAAACTGTAAAGGATGAGCGTTTGTCTCGTGCTAATAAAGATTACTTACTCACTTACTAGACATATAATTATCTAGGACTGTGTTTCTCTACTTCCGCGTGCCATTGGCTAATAAATGCCTCAGACCTCTGCAGCCGAATCCAAACTTCACAACAATATATACGTCACAGCCTCAACTTATTATAATTTTTATGGCCAAAACGTAATAGTCTCGCAAAAAGTACAAACACACCTGATCCACCCCTCAACGTGCCCACCCCTTCCTATATTGAACAGCAAGCAGCTCGTCTTAAAAACAGTTAATCGTGTTGCGTTAAAAAATCACAGAGGATGAATGGATGATCCTTCTTTGATGTGAAGCGCTGTGGGTGGGCCTAAAAATTGTTTGCATAGATAATGATGCTGCGGTGTTCGTCGTGTGAGTCCTTGTCCCCCCTCCTACCTCATCTTCCTTGTAGAATACTAGGATAACTTGTGGAATCCCTTTAAATATGTATAGTGGCAATGATAAACATATATACTGGAGACAAGTGGCTACACTATAATTGCCAACACTATAATAATAATCGACATTGACCAAATTGTTTAAGATAAATTATTGCAGATAATAGATTCTAATCTAATATCGATCTACGTGTTAGCACTACGTCGCCCTCGTAGATCTATGCATGCCGGCAATTATAGGCAACAGAAGGTAGTAATAAAAGATCTAACAAATCACTCAGAAATCAATCTTCTTAGCCTCTTAGGCCTATGGTTAAGATCAATAAATCAATCAATGAATTCAATCAATCATAACGCAATGCCAGCCAGATAGCCATCAAACCAATCAATGAAAGGAACGATAGTAGGAAGGAAGAATATGATCAGAAGGATTGGTGGATGTATATGAGTGGAAGGAAGGAAGGCTACATGAGTGAGTGGATGAATGGGTGGTCTGCCAGATAGGAGGACGCATGGCTGGATGAATACATGGGTGGGTGGCTAGATGGATATGCGAATGGCGGCAAACGATTGTGCAGTGGATGGATGAATGGATGATGGAAGGATGGTTGGTTGGATGGTTGGTTGGATGGATGGATGGATGGTTGGATGGATGGTTGGATGGATGAATGGATGGATGAATGGATGGATGGATGGATGAATGGATGGATGGAAGAATTTACAAGCCAAGCCAAACTCCCACCCAGTCAACCGAATTAACCAATCAACCCGTCAATCAACAGATCAACCATCCGGGTGGAGAACCGAAAAGGAACAGCCCCTTCCCCGCCCATGCATCGAGTGGTAAAAAAGGTGCGACTTTTCCAGATAATGCACTCTCATGATAGGATGACGAGAGAGGTGGAAAGGAAACACGAGCGAAGGTCAAGTGGAATGGATGAACCGAGGAAATCAGAGAGACCCCCAACCGACAGAATTATTTATCTCCTCCAGACGCAGAAAAAAAAAATAACACCGATCATGGACTGCAGCAGTTCGCTTAGCTGCGTTCGAATACTCGTCCATTACAATCCCATCACAGACCTTGATTTGCGCCCATGTAGAACGGTAACTGGGCGTCGTATACGACTAACCACCATGCAACAAGTACTGCAGTCCCCACCCATCCCCATCCCCACCCCCATCCTCATCCACATCCTCATCCCCATCCCCCATTTCCCTCACTGCAGTCTGATGGGCCGCGAGAAACAAATGAAAAGACGCTGGCTAGCTTCATCATCGCCGACGTTGGCATAAAAACCGGAATGACGAAGTTCTTCCAGGAAGAGGAAGAAGGCATTCGGCACAGCACTTAAGACACGAAGCCTGTGTGTGTGTGTATACATATACACGCCCAGCAGCAGCAAGGTCACGCACGCATGCACACACGCAAACACACATGCACGCACACATGCACACACGCATAATATATGTGCGGGATGAGTGTAAAGAAGAAGAGGTGGAGGCAAGTTGGATCGGCGGGTTGGGGGGTAGGTGGGTGAGTGGGATGGGGAAAATATGTGGATGGGGAGTAGGAGCAAGGATATGGGATGAAGTGAAGTGAGGGTGGGGAAGTAAGGAATTGGCCAAGAATGGGGCCAATCCTAAATTTCCCGGGCAACCACGGGTACCCCATGCAGCTAGTATAAAAGTAATATAATAACAGTAAAAATAGCACTTATAACAGCAACACTATTAATGATAATAAAAGAAGCATAAAATGAGAAATGAGAAATCTAAGAAGACTATTAAACAGTCCATAGATGCAATCTCCGTTGCCTAAAGTAGCTACTTAGTCTTTCCATAGCCTCTGGATTTAATCCCTTGAGAACAAACAACAACAACAACAACAACAACAACAACAACAACAACAACAACAACAACAACAACAACAACAACAACAACAACAACAACAACAACAACAACAACAACAACAACAACAACAACAACAACAACAACAACAACAACAACAACAACAACAACAACAACAACAACAACAACAACAACAACAACAACAACAACAACAACAACAACAACAACAACAACAACAACAACAACAACAACAACGACAACAGTGGCGCCAACAACAATGACTGAACGACAACAACAGAAACAATAATAATGACAATAATGACTAAAATGTTATTACTGGTCATAGGGTCTAATAACAATAGGTTTAAATTAGACAATATTGTTGCAAATATAAAACTTGATTCAGACGTATGAGATAGCCTAAGTAAATTTTTCAAAGTTAAATATCTGTGGGTATTCACATTTTACTTAACGGAGAAATTTTTGAAAGTAAATGACGAATTCTGTGAAATAGTTATTCTTCAAAACATCACACGAAATATAGGAAATGGCCTATTATAGGCCTACATACTTCGTCCAAAGTTCGATAGGAGGGGTCTATACAAGTAGGTCTTCAGGCAAAACACGTCGAGATGCACTCGTTAACCATTACTTATAGTTACACATCCTAAATGTTACTCATAATAACACAGTTGTAATCGCTAGTATTTATCATGCATTTAAACATAATTATAATAAAAAATATGGTATGACGCAAAAAATTTCAGAAGTTGGAAGTAAGCTACGAATTGGTTCAGTAATTGTCAAGTGCATACAGATAATCAACCAAGCAAAGGCCTTCGGTAACTGACAAAGAGGCTTAGACAGTATAGATATAATGAGAATTGTATAAAAATAACAGGGTGGGCAGACATTGACTTATGTGGACTTGGGTCAGTCAGTCAGTCAGTCAGTCAGTCAGTCAGTCAGTCAGTCAGTCAGTCAGTCAGTCAGTCAGTCAGTCAGTCAGTCAGTCAGTCAGTCAGTCAGTCAGTCAGTCAGTCAGTCAGTCAGTCAGTCAGTCAGTCCGTCAGTCAGTCAGTCAGTCAGTCAGTCAGTCAGTCAGTCAGTCAGTCAGTCAGTCAGTCAGTCAGTCAGTCAGTCAGTCAGTCAGTCAGTCAGTCAGTCAGTCAGTCAGTGCGCAATGAGGGCTCTACTGTGAAGTCTTAAGAAAGACTAGGGTTGAAACACGACAACTCTCACGGTCTCAACCTGAGCTTAGATGCAGTATATAGGCCTACAATTAAACTTAAAACAACGGCTTGTTGCTGTATAACATCACTCTGTTATAATTATCAAGGATGCTTGGTGTCTCCTCTTTTCTGCAGGCTTGGGACTGGCACCTATACATGTACACAGCGGGATCTTCTCACGCTTTTATGCGGAAGTAATTAAAGTGATAAATGCATCAGCAGCAGACCAACGTACATGTATACGATTATCAGCAATTATCTGACTGAGTAACAAGGCTGAATATCGGGTTCACCAAAGGACGGCAGGTCGACTACGTGACTGGCTGACTGACTGACTGACTGACCGACCGACCGACCGACCGACCGACTGACCGACCAACCGACCGACCGACTAACTGATTGGCCGACCGACCGACCGACCGACCGACCGACCGACCGACGGACTGACTGACTGACTGTCCGACCGACTGACCGACCGACTGGCTGACTGACTGGCTGGCTGACTGACTGACTGACTGACTGACTGAAACAATGAATGACTTGACAGGCTGGCTGGATAGCAGATAGGGAGAGGAGGACCAGCTGACTGATTGTCTGGCTGAGCTAGTCACCTCACGGAATAACTGTCAGACTGGCCTAGCCACTACGTCAGTGAAAATAGACTGAATAAGAATGATAAATAATTGATGATGAACTGTAATATAGTTGTAAGGTATTCATGAGTCCCGAATGATATTAACTCATGAGCGACCAATGATTAAGTCATCATTAATTCATGAGTGACCAATGATTAACTCGTCTTGAGTGACCAATGATTAAGTCATCATGAATTCATGACATGAGTGACCAATGATTAACTCGTCATGAGTGAACGACTGTGTAATCGTAACCTACTCTTGATCATACAATAGAATACAATGCAATACAATACAATACAATACAATGCAATGCGATACAATACAATACAATGCATGGTAAGAACGTCATAATATATAGATGGTTGCTATAGAGACGGTTACCTTGGAGCTTCTGCTCTCGTCGTTTCTTCCAGACGAGACCGAGCGCCGTCTCCTTCATTCCACGAACGCGTTCACTGAAACTGCGACTCCAGTGGAAACCAGCTCCGTGATTGAAATGGTTATCCATCGCACACCATCAGACTTCGACGACAACAACAACAACAATAACAACAACAATAACAACGACAACAACGCTCCAGACAGAAGACAGACCAGCTTTGCCAGTTGCAGTAGCAGCATCCAATGCCATTCGTCTGCTGCTGAGATATCCGGAATCGTGCAACAGCAGCAGCAGCAGCAGCAGCAGCAGCAGCAGCAGCAGCAGCAGCAGCAGCAGCAGTGGGGGTTCGGCCTCAACCGCTTTCTCCAATACGTTTCGTCAACGGCGGTGCGCTAATAATCTCCCGCCGTGTGTCTTAGTCGGAGGCAGCCGTTGTTCACCGTTCTATGCTGCCGCATGATGCTGCCTATAGTATGTTCTCTATTCTGCTATGCTTGCCTGCTGGTTGGGGGGGTTGATACCTGTTTAGGTGTCTCTGTTTACCTGCCTATACCTCTACCTGTCTGCTTATGCTTGCCTGATTGTCCGTCTGTCTGTCTGTGTCTCTGACCGTTTGTCTGTCTGTCTGTCTGTCTGTCTGTCCACATGTCTGCTTGTTTCTCTGAATGTCTATCTATCTCTGTCTACCTGTCTATCTGTCCATCCGTCTGTCTGTCTGTATCTGTTCGTCTGTTTGCCACTGTCCCTATCTTTGTCAGTCTGTCTCTGTCTATCTGTCTGTCTGTTTCTCTATCATTCTGTCTGTCATTCTGTCTGTCATTCTGTCTGTCATTCTGTCTGTCTGTCTGTCTGCATGTCTGTCTGTCTATGTCTGTCTGTCTGTCTGCGTACGCTGGGCGATTATTCTCACTCCTCTGAAATCATCGTCCGTGAATTCTTCCTCCTTCAAACGAACAAATAGAAGAATAAGAATTCGACAGCAGCAGCCATGGAACGCAGTCTTAACCTGCGCTGGATAATGAACGTAGGAGGAGGAGCCACAAGTACACGGTATACATCCTCCTCTCCACCTTCCTTTCGCTGATCCATGCGGATCCGTTCTCCACAATCGCAGCAAGCAACAAACCCGACTGCAGCAGAAGCAGCGATCAAACGCCTCAGGCAGAGACGAACAGCAAACGGATCTTCACGACCTTGGCAATAATTGCCGGGAGTTATAGAAGAACGCTGGAGTACAGTAGACTCAGTGGAGCGCTACGTTCTCCGATGCTGTTGCTTCTGACACCGTGACGCACTCCACTGCAACTGCCGTATAATAGTAAAGCTCTTGCTTTCTTTGAGGAATCATTGGCCTGCAGTAGTGACGCAGAGGACTTTGAAGGATGACGCAACTGTCTCAGTCATCCACTGTTGCTCTCTGTCTGTCTGTGTCTGTCTCTCTGTCTTTCTGGCTATCTATAATCTTGTGTGTAGTGACGTATAGCCAATTTCTTCCTCCGCAATGTTCTAGTGTCCTCTGTCGATGAGCTACAGTGACTATAGGCCTATGGTACCGTGGCGAGGTTACAGATGGGGCTCAGTCATCTGATTCTGATTGTGCTGTCCGTAGCGGATGATCCATTGTTTAGTGAGATTCTGTGCTTTTAACTGAAAACTTAGGCTGCGTGAATGTCTATTAACTGGCGCATTTCAGGAGGTGAATATTTTAGGCATAAATTATATGCTACAAACGCCTAAGATATACCTGTATTAAATATAAATCACTGCTCCGAAGTTTGCATCACATGTGCACCTTCTTGAGGTTATACAAATAATCAGGCACATACATACGTACGTGCGTGTGCGCGTACGTACGTACGTACATGCATGTGTGACACTCGTACCAACCCTGGGAAAGTTGCTCCCGGTATTCAATAATCTGTAAGGAAAGCAATGGGAAACCACCTTACTCAACTTCTTTGAACGCTCAAGTTCATTGGATGGTTGGGGGCTAGTCCCATCCGAAGTCAATGGGCATTCCTTTGGGTAGAGAACTAGTCTACTCATCACATCCATACACGTGGCGCATATATAGACCAATGCACCCAGGGTTCGATCATAAGGGTTGAGACTTGAGACCATCTCCCCAACCTTCCAATAACTTGAACGTTCATCCTACAAACTTCACCAAATGAACTGATCCTGGTAGGCTACGTGTTATCCCCGAATCAGTTCATTATGAATAATTCTGGAACTGCATGTTTAGACTGCAAACTCACTCTGTTTAGTCTCCAGCGTTCAACAATGCTCCCACGTTCGTTTTCAACCGCAGTAGATCGGTGCACATGCGTCTTCACTCTTCAGATCTGATGTCCACACCAGATACGAGAAACCCTAAACACAGATGCTGCAAGACCGTATACAAAGACGGTTATAGCCTATCAGCAATTCAGCAAGCATAACATACATTGTATATGCATATTTATATAGGCCTACAGCACATCTGTGAATAGTTTTTCGTTCAGCGATATTATATAAATTGTAAAATAAATGAACTTGAACTTGAGTAGGCCTATACGTGCGTGAGTCATGTTTTTGCCAATGTTTGGCAATAGTTTTGAGGCTATGGGATATAAATTTTTCAGCATGCAGCATGTAGGCCTACGGTACCGTACAAACGTGAAGGAAAAGACAAAGAAAAATGCAAAATAAAAAAACGAATGAAAGAAAACAAAAGAAAACAAAAGAATGCAAAAGGATACAGCTTAATGCATGCATATTATCGTTTATTCTTGCGGTCATGGCATCTACATTTTTAAGTTTTACACAGAAGCAATTTGACTTCTAAGGAATAATTAATGGACTCCTTGCGGACATGGCACAGCACTGCCCTGCAGTCTAGAGCAGGGGCGGATAAAAAAAATTCTTGAGGGGGGGAGTAAAATGTTTGGTGCTGGGTTTTAGAGAAATTATTTTTTCGCCGAAAAATCTGATGCATCTTTTTAAACTCTTTCACTCAAAACTAAATTTATAAAAACTGGTGGCAATTCCGGCCATTTGAAATCGGATGACCTTTTAAAACTCTTTCACTCAAAACTAAATTTATAAAAACCGGTGGCAATTCCGACCATTTGAAATCGGATGACCTTTTAAAACTCTTTCACTCAAAAATAAATTTATAAAAACCGGTGGCAATTCCGGCCATTTGAAATCGGATGACCTTTTAAAACTCTTTCACTCAAAAATAAATTTATAAAAACCGGTGACAATTCCGGCCATTTGAAATCGGATGACCTTTTTAAAGTCGCATGCTACTTTTTCTCTCACACCTTCACCGGGTCACCCACCTCATTTACGAAATTTTAAAGCTTATTGAAAGATGAGGGGACCACATCCGATGCAAATCTCTTAAAAGGGCCATGGCCGGATTGGCCTTCCCTGGATCCGTCCCTGCATGGTCTATAGAGACTATCTATCATTCATGGCAGGGGTTATTTTAACGTGCAGCTGGACACAAAGTGTGTAGTTGGAAAAGAGATTTGTGCAGTTGAAAATCAGATCTTGTGCAGTTACTTTTTGCCTTGTTGCGTGAACCGACGAGAAGTTAGTGGTAAAAAGTTGGACACAAACATGATAGTAACAGTCCAAAGTGAACATCTTTGAGGCGGTTTATTTGGGTGATATTTATGTTCAGAAAAAGAGCAGGCCGGTTGAAATTTGGCGTGAACCATACATGTAGAATAGATATGGTGATTACATGCAGTTTTCAAGTCAAGCATTAGACCGATACGGCGTAGGTCACCCGTGTGCGTGAAGTAAGAGCGCGGAAAATGGGTGATGTAGGCCTAATCGAAGACAAGCAGGGCTTATTAAAGTGTGCCAGGACGGTCATGGACGGCGTCCTGGCACTTATTTTCGAGGCGGGACGCCGTAAGCCTATCACTTATTTGGAAAGCACTGTCGTCCATGACTGCATGGCAGTCATGGACGGCGTCCATGCAGTTACGGACGGCCGTCCATGACTGCATGGACGACCGTCCAGACAGCCATAGATGGCAGTGCATGGCAACAGGTTTCTATGGGACGTTGAGTTTTATGCCCAAATATTTCACAAATATTTAAGATGTATCATTTTAGATTTCTAGAGTGTTATCCATTGTCTATCCGTAATGAGCAATTTTATTAAGATGACGTCTTAAAATGCCACCATTGCAGTGAGGAAATTCAAACATGCAAACAACGTGAAGAGGACATTTATTGAACTCGTAAACTGTGTCTTTCATCAATGAAATTATGAGAAATTTGTTACCATTACAGTTTGAAGATTTAACAAAAATTTAAACAGCTGAAGAGACACTTTTGAAGCCATAAACCACGACTATCGGCACTGAAGTGATGAGCCGTTTGGTTAAAATGACAAACTAAAATGCTATTATTGCAATGTAGAAATTCGTCTGTAAATCTAAATCTGTATGCGGATAGAATTATGAGGAGGGCTGGATTGGAGGAGGCAACAGAGGGGGTAAGGATAGCGGGGAAAATACTGAATAACTTGAGATACGCCGATGATACGACATTATTGGCGGGGAAGAGGGACGACCTGGCCGGGTTAATAAGAAGAGTCAGGAAGGAAAGCGAAAGGGCGGGACTATACTTCAATGTAAAGAAAACAAAGGTTATGACAACTGCAACATGGGAAAACTTTGAGGTGGATGGAGAAGTGATAGAGGTGGTTTCGAGCTTCACATTCCTGGGATCTATGATAGAGAAGGAGGGAAGAAGTGACATGGAAATAAGGCGAAGGGTAACAATGGGAAAAACGGCAATGAACGGTCTGGGAAGGATTTGGAAGGATAAATATGTGAGCAGGGAAACAAAGAAAAGATTGGTGAGAGCATTGATCTTTCCAGTGGTCCTTTATGGATGCGAGACATGGACGAAGACTCAGGATATGGAAAAGAAAACCAACGCGTGCGAGATGTGGATTTGGAGGAAGATGCTAAACATCTCATGGATGGAAAGGAGAACTAACGAGTCGGTGCGTGAGGAGCTCGAAATAGAGAGGGAGGAGACACTGCAACAAACAGCAGCCAGGCGGAAATTCAGCTACTTCGGCCACGTGATGAGATCAAACGGTTTGGAAAAGGAGATGATGACGGCATGCGGTGAAGGAAGGAGAAGACGCGGAAGACCAAGGAAGAGGTGGATGGATGAAGTACAGGAAAAGTCTGGAATGAGCTTGGAAGAGCTAAGAGAGTCGACAATAAACAGGAGACAATGGAGAGGATACATCATGACTGTCGCCAGAGCTCCAAGAGCTGACGGCACCAGGTGACCAGATGAGAAATTCGTCAAATTTGAACAATAATTGGGGAGAAAACATTTCTTGAACTCTGAAACCATATCTTTCAGCAACGAAATTATGAGGGATTTTGCGGTCAAGAAATTTGACAGATTTAAACAATAGCAGGACTCTGCAGGAGACACTTTTGAAGTCGAAAACCACGACTATCAGCACTGAAATGATGAGCATTTTCGTCATAATGACAGTTTAAAATGCTACCATTGGAGCGTGGAAATTCAAAACATTTCGATATGTTGGGAGGTGCTATCCCCTCCACCAAAACCCCTCCCTCTGCTCAGTGGCTCAACACTAAGCAATGGTCGCAAAATACCTTCATAGAATTTGTTCTAAAAATTAGGAAATCACACATTTTGGGTGGGCTGAGCCCGTAAAACCCCTAAATACGACATGCCCTTTGAGTTTCCTATGCGGTACCCATACGACGGCATACTTACAAACTTGTTATAGGCTTAAACTTTTAACTGTTGTGATTACGGTAAAGACAAAACCTTTATCTTCTACAATAAAACTTTGACTTTTATTGTTATCCTGGTAGATTCCGACTCTGAAAAACGACTTATTCTTGAAGTTTTCATGACTTTATTGTTCATAAAATAGCTGGCAAACAAGGGCCGAAAAATGGCTCCAGTTGAGGTCGACACAGCTAAAATTGCGTTGGTCGCTGGGGGAGACCCCGCTGGGGGAACTTACGACGCTCCCTCAGACCCCTAGTCGGCATGGGCTTCATGCCTTCGTGCACTCGCAGCTTCTTAATCTTAATATTCAAACACCTAAAGCTCCAGTCGAAGGCCAAGCGCAAAGCACCAGCTTATTAACGAGTGCTCACCAAAGGCTGCTTCCGTTTTGGGGGACAAATCCCTGGTCAAGGACTTTCTTATGTCCAGGGCTTAAAGTGTGGCTGGACGGTCATGGACGGCGTCCATGCACTTATTTTAACATCTGGATGCCGTCCTGCCACTTATTGGCCAGCACAGCCTGGAAAGGTAAGGGGCGTCCAGGCACTTCTTTTGGAAAGGTAAGGGGCATCCATCCACTTCTTTTCCCGCACTTTTTGCACTGCTTATGTCCAGTCTCAAAATACGTCATTTATGTGCAGTTGAGAAAATTCCTTAAAATAACCTCTGATTCATGGTGCACTGACAAGACTAGTTTCAACAGGATTATGTCTTTCATGTCGTTGCTGATGCTAAGAAAATGAAGTTACTAACCATTGACATAATGGCAGGATTGCCAGCCATTTATTCACCGTCTGTTCAACACCGCGGGCCACCGAAGAACATATTCTGCAAGCAAATTAAAGAAGAACATAGCCTATTCTGCAAGCAAAAGATCGCACCAGTCTGTTACAAGTAGCATAAACTCAAAAGCAGCGACTAAAATTTATTAAAAATTATTGACTTTATTGAAATCTACTATGAAATAATCATAAAGAATGCACCGTGGGAACTGGATATTGTGCAGTTTGTGTCCATATTGGCAAATAATAATAAGCCCCGTTGCGAATTAACGGCTATAGATCTATGCAAGTTGGCAACTTCTTCTGTGGTCCTGCTTGTCATTTTCACCAAACTTGCAAAACGTCACTAGCTTAGGCAGGCCATTTAAAATCAGATCGCGGGCCGCAGCTTGGACTGGTAGACTGAACGGCCAGTCTGCTTCGTGGGGGTGATTCTCGTCACCCTTCTCATGTGTCCAGGCGTGAGATTTCTGTGACCTACATCTCCGCGTTCTACAACACGGACAATTTCATTGGGTCGCTCTGGAATCTGCAGCCTGGATAAATTTCTGCTCCCAATTACCCGATACAGCCATTGACTAGGTAATAATAAATTATAGGCCTACGCAGACGCAACACATGCAAAAATTGGAAGATCAGTAAACGTTTATTTATAACGGTATGCGATCGAATGAGTTGTATAGCTTTTAGGCCTATACATAACCAGCCCGCAGGTCACATTTGTTAATACGAATCACTGTTTGGGTTCATTAAGTGAAACTGGTCATGGCTTAGTTTAAATTGCCTTCCTATTACATGACTCATTCCAAACCGTTTACAGTTGACTATTTCCACGGGAGGCACCATGCTGTCTCTCATCGGCTTGAACGAGGCCAGAGTCCGGCCTCTGCCTCTGCCTGACTGCCTCTGCTTTTGCCTCTGCCTCTGAGGCTCTGGCTATTCTGGACTTAATTGAAAGGTCTATTATATCGCCGCCGGTCATTAGTTAATCTCCTCTGACACAGCTGTCGCGTGAGAAATGTCGCTGTCTCGCGGATTAACATTTGCATTTAGCCTATACTAATTTAGTTATAGGCATCAGGCATGACGTTGATTAGCCTAAATAGTGCGCCACGAAGTTGATTGGTATTTAGCAAAGTTTCTTTATTATCTCAGCGATGAAATTTGGTTTGGGTCCACTATTCCGAGGGTCCACTATTCCGAAGGTCCACTATTCCGAACCCTAACCCTAACCCTAACCCTAAACCTAACTATAGCCCTAACCCTAACTCACCCCAACCCTAACCATGACCCTAAACCTAACCCTAACCCACCCCAAACATAACCATAACCCTAAACCTAACCCTAACCCACCCCAACCTGACCATAACACTAACCCTAACCTTCCCCAACCCTAACCATAACCCTAAACCTAATCCTAATCCTAACCCACTCAACCCTAATCCACCACAACCCCAACCCTAACCCTAACCCACTGTAACCCTAACCACCAAGGATAACGAACAAAATATAGCGGATATTCGGAATAGTGGACCTTCGGAATAGTGGACCCTCGGAATAGCGGGCCGTTACCATGAAATTTCATCACATTTACCACCGACCTGCGTGTCGTGCTATAGTGGGCCGTATTTCGTATAACCTGTACCTGTAATCATTCTGCGGTGTGTCAGATTGAATCATTAAAAGGAATATTATTAACAATATTCCAATTCACCGCGAACGCAGGATTTATGGTCAGTTTATGGTCACCAGGGATGCCACTCTGGATTTTGAAAAAAGGTCAGATCCGGTCGAAAAAAGGCTAGAAAAGGCTAGATTGACGATTTTCCTGTAAAATACATGAATTTTTTTAATTTTCCGGCTTGAAATTTCTTACGACCCTTTTTTAGTCGTCCGATGATTAAAATTTGCTCTGTTTTTCTTCCCGAAAAAATTTCTGACGACCTACTTTTATAGTCTTTCGCTCCAAAATTTCCAATTTTTGGTCAAAATTTTAAAAAAATTCGATTTTTTCACGTCTTTTGTGCATTTTCACTTAAAAAATAATAATTTTTTATGTAAAAAGTCGAAGAAACCACCGTGAGAAAAAAGACTAGATCCTGACCAAAAAACCCTAGAAACCTAGACAAGACCGAAAAAACCTAGATCTAGGTGGAAAAAGCTATGAGTGGCATCCCTGATGGTCACCGTAATGGTCGAACTCAGACATGAAAATCAAAAATCAGCAGGATTGAACGCAGTATCGCTTGGCTTTTATTCGCCAGATGTCGTTGGTAAAATTACGTGATGTAAGTAAGTAGGCTTAAGTCACAAGTGTGTAGTTTATTGAACCGCCTGCAAACGCACTGGAATGGACATCTTGCTTGACTGAAAAAAGTCGAATTCGACTCCTATAACTTTGGCTATCGGTTCGTGCTGTAACTAACTGTAATCATACTGAGTTCATTTCAGTAGCCTATGAAACAGCAAGCGAAGATAGCCTGGCTAAGCCAGCTGAGCTAGTAGGCTACTGAAATGCAATTAAGGTCTGTTCTCGAAATGGTCATAGCTTTCATAATGAAATGGCTATAGGCAGTAAAAAAAACATTGGCCTCCTCCTCCTCCTCGTCGTCGTCGTCCTCCGCCTACACTTATTCAGGATGTGAGATAAGACCTAACTCTTATATAACGGACATGCTGCAGTGGCGAAGTTAGTACGGGCATTGGCGGAGTTAGCCCATGGGCAGCGGTGAAGTTGCCTAAAATAATTGTATTGTCAACATTGTACTGTCAACATGCTTTGAATTTTCGAGGCCTATTAATGAATTGTGAGTCTTCACATTCTTTTCGACTGGAGGTCCATTGCGGACATTTAATTAAAGTCCAGTCATCAATGAACCTCCCGTAGTAGAATGTTCAGGCCGGATGTGAGTGCGCGCGCGGTCCAGACATCCTGTGTACACCATCGATGGTGTACACATAATATGTTAGTATATAGTGTACGTTTGTACAACGCGTAAAATGCAGTCAAATTGCAAGATTACGTGGTTGGGCGTTTCGTATTGTGAAAAAATACAATATTGAATACACTCTACCTGGTTGGACGAGCTGATTTTCTTGCCTATGACTGCATAAACTCGTTTCTTCAATTCATTCTTATTTGTATAATTATGTAGTCCGATAAGTTTGCAATGTTCGAATGTAAGCGATGGCCACTGTCGACATCTGGTGCGATCAACTGGTAATGTAATTTATTTCCAACTAAGTTCGTTTTAGGAACTTGACCATTATTTGTTGTTATGAAAAGAAACACTTAAGATCCTTAGACAAGCCATACATCGGATTTTGCTTGATATGAATTTAATTGTGTACATAGTCATGTTTTGATCAGCACCCTCCCCTAATTAAGAGAAAGTACGGAACAGTAGAGTGACTGTGCCACTTTTGATTATGCCCTCGTTGCTTTGTCTTTGTAAGCTAGTCAATCAGATGAATAGAATGTGATAGATTTCGACATAATGTCTTATGATCAAGTCGAAGAAACGATAAAGTTTGAGAGTTATATTAATGCTGAATTTTGTATTCATGTCTAAAGTATTATCACAGTATAGATAACTATACTGATATCTATACTGTGGTATTATTACCATACTTCACATAATGTGGCTATTCCTAAACTATTGCGGATATACTTAACGATCATTGATGATTGAAGATGATTAATGATGGTTAATGATGACTAATGATGATTGATGATGATTAATGATGATTGCCTTGCATTGGTATTCATGAATTAGCAGGATGCCATGCCCAACTGTGTAGCAGGATGTTATAAGCTGGACTGGACGGCTGATGATTCTAGTTGATGGTTCGTGCTTTTTCTCTGCTTTTTTATTGTTGTTTTTGCTGTATACCTTGATTATTATTATAACTTGGTGCTATAGAAGTTATTACATTACATTTGATAACTGGTAATATTCAAATGTACTATTTTTACTTAGATTTGGTGACAGTTTGGTGCCGCAGTTCACTGCCACACCGGACCTTCTTTTGTTGGCAGGTTGCGATGAGTGCCGATAAAGATGAGATTCCTCCAACGAAGGATGGATGTCCTGAGCTGCTTCAGTCATCCAGACCCATCGACCAGGACAGCAGTAGCGACGTTGCTAAGCAGATCTCAGTTATGCCATCGGTGGTAGTAGGAAAGATCTTGTCGTATTTGTCGTGGAAGGACAAGCTGAGCGCGGCGGCGGCCATTCCGCTCTGGAGCGACCATCTCCGCACTCCGGACGCGTGGACCTGGTTCTGCATGGACGACGTCTACGCATCGAGCGAGCACCAGATCGAGCAGCTGAGCAAGGTGAACGAGATGACTCGGTGGTGCATTCGACATTACGGACATTTCTTCCAGAACTGTTTCGTCGTCGTCGTGTCCTGCACCGACGGATCCGCCTTCCAGCTCCTCGACGACGTCAAGACCTACTGCAGGAACATCAAGACGCTGCGGATCTACCACGCGACCCGGACGAGATTCAGCAATCAGGAACAGCTGGACAAGTACGTGTCCGCCCTGCGGCAGGTCGTCGCCGAATGCCGCGCGGTCCGCTACTTCACGCTGTGCAACATGGACTACGTTCCGTTTAATTGGTCGGAGGGTCTGACGGAGCTGCTCCGGTCGCTCGCCGTCGACCCGCTTCTGAGCGCGATCAAGGAACTCGAGTTGTATCACGTCAACAATACCGTCCTTCCCGTTCTGCATTTAGCTTCGTTCGTTAATCTCAGGAAGTTGATGTGTCCGATTCACGTGCTGAACACCGAGATCGTCGTCGGTCTGAGGCATCTGCGGCAGCTCTTCCTCGTCAACAGCAGCGATTCGTCGGTCGTTTCGTTCTGCGAGGTTCACCGGCTCAACTGGCGGGCGATCGCGACCGCCCACCCCGCGCTCGAGGTGCACTACCTCTACTGGACGTTTCTCCGGAAGTCGCTGATCGTACCTAACCCGCTTGCGCATTCGGTCGTCATCGGCGAACGCTGTGAATTCTCCACGTGCGTTCACGAGGTGATCGACTCGATCGTCGAGTCGTATGGAAAGACGCTGAGGCAGTTCGTTCAGCAGAACACGTTTTCCATTTCGAAGAACGAGCTGCCGTCGCTGTACGCCACGCTGGTCAAAGGCTGCCCGCTGCTGCACACGTTCCTCGTTTCGGTCCCGATTCCTGCGGCCGCCGTTTCGCTTGTCGCTGCGAACAGGCGCCTGAGAAACTTGTGGGTCCAGGACGAGAAGATCAGCTTCAAGTTCTATCCGAGGTCGGAGACGTGCAAGTTTCGAACGTACTACGACGACGTGGAGTATGTGGACTGGTGGGAAACGACGATTGGATCCCTCGACTCGCTCCAGCAACAGCTGGCCAAGTTCCTCGGGTTTCCGTGGAAACCGCTTGATGACTTGGAGATGATGGAGAAGGTTCGGATGCTGACTCGATTCTAGTCTTGGTGTGATGAAGTCATTGCTGGTTCCAACATCTTTTCCAACATCTTTTTCCTGTCTTCTAGGGCCCAAATTGAAAGTAAAACTTGTTGCTCAGATTTTGTTGCTCACTGGTGCTGATGACATTCCAAGCAGAACTTTGCTGGACCCTTGTTCTAACAAATTTAAAGAAATTGATTATAATACTTTAGTGCAGTGGTTCCCAACCCGTGGCCCGCACGCCAAAAGTGGCCCGCCAGGCCTGAAAAATGGCTCTCATCTCTCAAAGAATTAGCAAAAATCTATGAAAAACATTGACAATTTGGACATGATAGAATATATAATTATTTTATATTGCAAATTATTTTATTTTGACGTCTAAAAGGGCAACATTCTATTTTCACTCAGTTATGACAATTTTATATTCTTTTAGTTAATTAAGTTTTAGCCTTGTGGCCCCCAAATGTCCTTCAACTAAGAAAAAGTGGCCCTCGTGCCCTTCAACTTAGAAGAAGTGGCCCTAAAGTTGAAAAAAAGTTGGGAGCCACTGTTTTGTGATTTGTGTTGAAATGTGAGGAAATTTAGAACTAAAGCACTTCGATTTATGTGTGATTCAGGAGTTTTTACATGAATTGGCTTTACAACAGTGTTTTTGAATAGGCTTGACAATGGTGTTTCTGAGACAAATACAAAATACTTCTGAACAGATGTAAGACCATTGTGATGTTGTGATTCAGTGGACAGTAATTGATGCCATTTGCTTTGCTTGGCTTCAGTCTGGTTCTTTTAATTTTCAAGGTTCCATTCCAACACTGAAATAAGTATCATGGAATAAACTGTATAAATGCCTGTGTAGCAATTTTGGCGTCAATTTTAAACCACATTTTCATACATCCGAAAACTTATTTACAAAGCATATTTTCTTCAAAATATTTACTCGTAATTGTTTGCAATAGTTAAAAATTTGTGTGATTATTGAGGGAGCAACTTAAGAGGTAGTGGTGGGACCACTACCCAGTTGCTATTTACTGCAGACTGCCAGAAGATTTCACCTACATATTTCTTTAAAGTTTCTGGCTGGTCCAGGTTGACCTAAGAAACGTGTATTTAACTCGTGTAACCTGAGGATTTGTGATCGTTTTACTTGTTTCAATGGAAATCCAGCCAATGGCTGGGTGAAGAACATTGTCTGTTTTGCAAGTAATTAAGAAATACAATTAATTATAGTACATTGTAGCTTGTGTCAAATTATAATGCAACTAGATACCTATTCAAGATATGCAGTAGTAGTAGCAGTAGCAGTAGCAGCAGCAGCAGCAGCAGCAGCAGCATAGTGGTTGTAGTAGTAGTAGTGGTAGTAGTGCTAGTGGTAATGGTAGTAGTAGTAGTAGTAGTAGTAGTAGTAGTGCTAGTGGTAGTAGTAGTAATAGTAAGTTCAGTTCAACGACACTGTGTAATAGCAAAGATCATTAGTGTCACCCTCCTCATTTGCCCAGGCTGTGGACTGGCACTGCCAAACTGCAGGCAGTGGCAAGATTCCAGTTGCTCACAGATCTATGCTCTTTAGTGTAGCAGCATTCATGGCTGCATCTGATGCAAAAGAAGTGATTACTGAGGCGTTGGAATGTTTTTTTAAAATTAAATGATAATGTGATTGAATGAAAAGAAACGGGGAATAACGATGAATTCATTTTTAGGTTAGTTAAGCAAGTTTATTTTGACATCTTTCAGCCTGTAACTGAACAGTGCAATGCAACATGAATGTTGATTAGGTAATGTATGCGTGCACATCCATGCACTTGCCTTAATTTTGCGTTGTGAGTGCTTTAATTTTTCTCTGTCTGGCTTATTATTATGTTCCTTAAATGTCTGTAGTGCAGAAATCCTGAATTAAGGTCAAGTGAGAGGCTGTATGAGTAGAAACAGTAATTTGATCAAATATTTGAACAGATCGGGTCAGAATCTTATCATTTCCCTACAACACATGCTAGCCTGAACTCTTAGAAGTCATAAGGTTACAATAATTATGAAGTCAAGGCACTTAGTAAATTTCATTGTGTTGTGATCATGTTCCTTTTATTCGTCTTTGACTGGCATTCGTTAACAGTCGCTGGATCCCTTCCTCTGTCAGGCTCTTTGCCTCTTCATGTTCACACTTCACAACTGTCTTTATACCATAGCTGTCTTTTGCTGTTAACTGAAAACTTACCCGAATCTTTTTGGTGCGTTTAGTGCATGACTGTAACGTGTAATCTGTGTGAATTATGTTATGGCATTACGGTGTGCAAGTGTGCGTCACGATGTATTTGTGAAACTTTAGCACTAATTTGCAGCCTAAATGTTTTTGAACTGAAAATGAGCAATAAGTTGATGAGCTATTTGCTTTGTCTTCCATTATCTTAATTAGCCAGGATCTTGTGCATTGTAATATCCAACAAGGTACAACTCATTACATAGCATAGCATAGACTATGTTGACACGGGTAAATAAGTATGTAATTGTGTATTTAACAACGCAGTGTCATTACCAAGCTGATTGGCACCACCCTCCATCATCATTATCTAGCCTTTGGACTAGCACCACCAGAGTACGGCACTTTAAGGTGTGAATAAGTCTTTCAAATCAAGAGTATTGTACATTTATAATGACAACGAGAAATGCTAGCTGTTGCTAAGGCGAACAATGAATTTCCGCACAAAGAGATTTGCTTTGATGCAGACGAATGACACGCGGGCAGCTATGATTCGATTGTAGTTAACGAGTAAATGATGGAAATGCAGAATTGCAGTTTCTTCTCTAACTCACTGGTGCCCAGGGCTTAAAGTGTGGCTGGACGATCATGGACGGCGTCCATGCACTTCTTTTAAAATCTGGACACCGTCCTGCCACTTATTGGCCAGCACAGCCTGGAAAGGTATGGGCCATCCAAGCACTTCTTTTTGAAAGGTAGGGGCGTCCAGGCACTTATTTTCCCACACTTTAAGCACTGCTGGTGCCACTCCTCTCTTCCCCCCTGGAACATCGAAGACGTCACCATTTGTACGACCAGTGAATTGGCTTCAACAGTTGTTGCTATTTTGTTTCGAGTTTCCTTCTTTACTTTTAGTAATTTTACTTTAGTTTGTGTATTTTTACCAAGCAAATCTCAAATTCATTGAAAAAATATAACTGTTAGGAGCACATGTACTTCGAACAATTGTTCAAATGTGTCCACGGTGTTTGCGTAAACTTATGTAAAGTTTTGCACTCTTTAACATGGGCGGAGTTTGGTTTCCGTTCTTGGAGGGGCTAAGGCCTTCTTGGGGGGGGCTAAGCCCGGGAAAAGATACCATTTACATGATAAAAAAATTAATCTGGGTCTTCTTTGGGGGGCTTTAGCCCCTGATAAACTCCGCTCATGCTCTTTAATTAGATGCTAGTCGCAGGAGCACCAGGTTATAGGTTATGTGGAGTCGCTATTTGTCATATGAGCTGCTTGATTTTGATTTTACCTTTGTGCAGAGATTGATGTTTCGCATACTTTGTGTTTGCAAGATGGAATTTAACTTGGAACATTTCAACAACTTCGCTCAGTGTCTGTTTTGAATGTGTGAATCTACTGTATGTAACCGACTTACCATGTATATCGCCTCTAAATGACCTTGCACAGGCATATGTATAATTGTAAATAAATTCTTCTTGGTGTGCATGCACTGGAAGTTCCATCACTTTAAAATGGCATGGTGGAATAGCATTTGAAGTGTTTGCTCTGCTGTTTTAAATCAATAGGGAAGTAAATAGCAATGTGAAATGTACCGACCGTCTGTCTGATTAATTTAGTCTTATCAATCACCAGAGTAATACGATTGATCACCTGTAAAGTAGTTGATATGTCGTGTGTGTGATTGTGTGTTTGTTGGTGTTTAGCATGATCTTGAGATTGGCAGCCGTGAGCTAACCCCATTGGAGGATCGACATTTTAACCTGTTGCGATCACAGATACTAGTGTACTTTTTTAATCTTCATTTATTCACTCAATCTGACACACCGCAGAATGATTACAAGTACATGTTATACGAAATACGGCCCACTATAGCGTGACATGCAGGTCGGCTTTACAGCAGGGGGTTCGGTAGCTTAACACTAATTGTTAATAACTGTATGGTATAGATGTAATTGGACGAAGAAACAAGAAAATTCTATGAAATAATGCTGTGTACAGTGTACAGAAAATGCTGCATTCCATCAGTGATAGTTTGAGATAAGCGCTTGGTTAGGCAAGGTGAATGCGAATTGTGTCCAGCTTTGTTTTAAGCCAAAGATCGACTGAAAATAGCAGGTATTAGGATGCAACATATCTTCGATGAAGGTGATAGTATGAATTGTTCTGCTTGTATGTCCTGCACTAATTGTATTTGCTGTGGTGTAGGTTGACACTGTAATAAATTAAAAGTAGCAACAGTTCTAATGCAGCTGCATACACAAGGTGGTAACTGAGTATTGCAGTGGTGTAGTTTGGTCATATAATTCTGTGCCACTGTGCGCTTGATTTGATGCTGTAGCATTTGGCTAACGGACTCTAGATCCAGCCGAAACCAGACTGTATGCTTAAGCTGGTGGGTAGGATTCTGAACGTATTGGAATAAGTACATTCCAAATTTTGATGTTGACATCATCATTGGACATAGATTCTCTCCCTTTTCCTTATGTGGGGTCTTGGGTGACACCTACAGGTCGTACACACCTTTGATGTCCTTATTGAACTACCCAAGGGCTGAACAGTGAACAACCTCATAAGCAGGGATGTACCCGTAATCGAGGGTATACGCAGGTATACAGTGTGTACACACTTCACAAATATTTCTGTGTAGTATATGGGTAGAACGACTTGCGGGCTCTTATTTTGCCAGTACAACCCTGCTCATAAGTCATCCATCTGACGACCACTGGTGTTGTGAGAGGCATTGTGCATCAAACGAATGCTTATTACTTTACATTAAAGCAGCGGCTCCCAACCCGTGGCCCGCGGGCCAAAAGTGGCCCGCCATGCCTGAGAAAATGGCCCCTCATCTCTCAAAGAATTAACAAAAATATGTGAGAAAAATGACAATTTGGACAGGATAGAATACATAATTATTTTCTATTGCAAATTATTTTATTGTTACGTCTATAAATAACATCAAACATTCTATTTTGAATCAATGACAACAATTGTATATGCTTTTAGTTAAACCTAATTAAATGTTAGCTTTGTGGCCCCCTAATGTCCTTCGACTAAGAAAAAGTGGCCCTTGTGTCATCCAACTTAGAAAAAGTGGCCCTAAAGTCAAAAAAAGTTGGGAACCACTGCATTCATTAAAGTATCATTGATTACCGTGGTGAAGTGGAGGAAGTATTTACCCAGTAGATGATTCTAGAAAGAAATGCCTGAAGTTTCCAAAAGGGTTTCTGTTTTTTTTTTGTAAAGCAAATGCATGTTCATTTAATTGCAGTCCAAGATGTTTGATGTTCTTTAAAGTTGCCTGAGCCATTGACAGCCCAGCTCGGTTTATTGTAGTTTGTTTGGTATGTATTAATATCAACCTCTCATGACTATTCATTGAATTTTTTAGATCATGTGACAGGTTCATGCATATTCATTACTTTGTTATATATTGAGATGGTCTGATGCAAGTTTTTGACTTACAGCATTATTATTTTATGATCAAGTAGCTCTTCATTTTGTTCCACATGATGCTCCTACGTTGCTAGAATTGTGCATACATTGCCGGAATTGTGCTAGTAAGTAACCATGCCAACAGTCAACATGTTTTGGTAATGTATATGAGAAATGACATGTGCCATGTTTATGCTTACAATATTTCTGTTAGCAGCATTTATATCTTTGATCTCTGTTGACTTTGCTAATTCATGCATGTTCATGAATTCAGACATGAAAACAATGAATTGTTCATTCCAAGTGCTTTGTTTGCATTCATATCGATGTCTGGTTTTGATGGCCTTAACACAGAGCATTTTGTTTGGTCGTGCGTTAAAAACGTTGTCAACTTTACTGTCAATCTTTTACAAGTGTTTGTTCCGCACTCATTTCATTTTGCCAAGGGTCTAAATTTTGGCAGTTTTAGTTGTAAGCATTGTTTATTTGTTTGTATGGATGTGCACTTGTTATAGCGCCCCCTCAAGCTATCTACTCAGAGGCGCTCCTGATTACAAAGTGGACACGGTCCCTACACGGCGACTTGAGGTGGATTCGAACCTGCAACTCTTCGGCTGCAAGGCGACAAACATAACCCACCACCGCACCCCACATTATTGTTCATTTAAAGGTGAGTGTTTTGTTTAAATGTGCCTATTGTCTAGCGATCACTCGGCAGGCTGCAGCACATCTAAAACTTCTTAGCTCGTAGTCGTAATCTCCTAATTTCTCAAGCGCCACTCGAAAGCCAAGCGCAGGGCACCGGCTTATTCACGAGCACTGCGTTGAGTCAAAAGGGTTGTCCGTAAGAGTAGTCCATGGTGGTCCGGGTCGAGTTACCATAGGATCATGTGGTGCTGCATGTTCCACTATGAACCTCTGTCCTACTCCTTCATTGACAATATCTTCCTGTTGAATTTAGAATAAAATTTTAATTAGTCTGTTTGACCTTCAAACCCTCAGCTCATCTTTCTAATTTTCTTCGCTACGAACTCCTTACATCCCACCTCATTGTCTACAATCACTTAGAATGGGTCTTAAATTTAGCTCTAATTCATTCCCTTCCTTCAGAAGCGGCTCAATATTCACTATTTCTCCTTGAATTTCAAACACTTTTACATCTAAGTGCATCTTCTTATGGTGGCTGACTATCCACGCCTCAGATTGACAAATTGGTGTGACCATGGGTGCATTAAAATTTACTTAATTAATAAATTACCATAATAATACCATTTTGATTTGATGTTGCTCCAGAACAGTTTTTTTATTTCGTCTTTGAGAGCATCAAGCGTGTTACAACTGTTACATGCTGTTTAGTTCTTGTCAGACTTCTAAGTCTATCAGATGAACATCTAGTTCAAACCAAATGCAGTTGACTAGTCATTTTGTCAAGAGAGCAGCTCACTGCACCACATTTATTTGACAAAAAGTCAAAGCGTGTAGCCTGATCTCTTTCCTGACATTCATGTAATCAAGCGCTTGGATATCAACTCCATCTTCCTCTGACGGCTGACTATCCACACCTCAGATTCACATCTCGGTGTGCCTGTGACGTGCATTACAAATTTATTTAATAAAAATATTCTCGGTTACGTAGTCTCTTGTTTTCCTAATCTGCTATCTTAACGATTGTAATTTCCTACTGGCTAATTTGAACAGTATCTTTCATCATCTAATCTGTTTCATAATCTCATGCCACCCGACAGAATACATTACGTAGCATTCATTTCATTCATTTGCAGTTGTCGATCTCTTCATCTAATCTTTCTATCTATTCAACAACTCTGCTACAACCACAGTCTTTCATCGAAAATCTTCCACGGTCCAACGTTGGAATTTTGCTGCAGTCGATCCATCGTCCGAGAATAAATTGCCCAACATCCTGCGACGTGAACTCCACATTTTCCCTTTTCCACTCCACAGTCCCTTTTCCACTGGCGCTTAACAACGGTTTTCTTCAATCATGGTTTCAGTGTGCTAGGTTACACAGAGCATCTGATGAGTTGCTCTTGAAGTGATTATGTATAAATTTGCAATCATCATTTTGTTATATTTGTGACTAGTGCACAATAAACTTGTGTAAAAGTTCTTCTACCATTAGGTGTCTTTCGATGTCGAATATACATTCTTACGTCATTGTAACAGTTATCGAACTTGTGTAAGAAAGAATTATCGAATTTCTGATGTTCTAGTTCAATGAAAACTTGATGAAATGAAGAAAAGGAGATACATAATAAATCTCGTTTTTTGTGACTGTAGCTAGTTTTTAAGACAAACTTGCTGGGACTAAATTGTAAGTCACAGAACTACCAGCATATTAAAGATTCTTCAAATTCTTGTTGAAACATTATTTGCTCTTGACGAAAGTGGGTTTCCTAGCGATTTTATAAGCCAGCAGTTAACTTTGAAGTGCATTTTCATAGATGCACAGGACATTGTTAGGTACTTGTAGATGGTTAGGCCTACAATATTACTTGGAGATAGTTGCAGAAACTCTTACTGCTGAGGCTTACAGCACAAGAACCCCATTGAAATAGATGAATAGATAGTTTTTATTGGGGCTGACTGCTTTCGGGCCCACTCCCTTACACCATACCTACACAACTCCAAATCCTTGTTTGATGCTCAGTAATTGCCACATGTGCAATGTTAATTCAAACTCCAGCAATGAGTGACTGGGGAAGCTCAAGACCCACTACATTGTAATATATGTATAAAACAAATATTGGTGCATTAAAAATGGAATTAAATTTTATTAGTAAAATATTACGGTACAAAATTACTGGACACAAGTGATGAAGCAGAACAAGTGATTCAGCTTTCTGATTCATCACAGTAACTACAAGTAGTAACTACAAGTAGTAACTACAAGTAGTAGCTCTACAAATAGTAACTACGAGTAGTAACTACAAGTACTTAGTAACTACAAGTAGCCAGTGGTGGCGCTAGGGGGGGCTGGGGGGCTAAGCCCCCTACAAGAGGCTCAGCCCCCCCTAAAAAAAGGGCCATCCGAATTTTTTTACATTGAAATATCCACGATTTTCAGCCGACGACTAAAAAAAAGGTCGTCAGAAATTTTGGCGGCGAAAATGGAAAATTTTCATGAGATTTCGATTCGTGACTAAAAAAAAAGGTTGTCAGAAATTTTGACAGATGAAAATGTGAAATTTTCGTCGCGAGGCTTCAGCCCCCCCGAAACTGAAATCCTGGCGCCGCCACTGCAAGTAGTAGTTCTACAAGTAGTAACTACAAGTAATAGCTCTACAAGTAGTAACTACAAGAACATATTATTATCGTTTATTTTAATATTGCAATCAAGTAAAGTAAAATGATCAGAAATTTCTGTTTCACCCAACACTATAATTAATTACATGCTTTTCAAAAGTTCTCAAACGTTGCGATCAAGTCAAAAATGTTCAACTGCCTAAGTGTAATAACAATTGCTAGAACTAACAATGTCCACCAACCGCAAAGTGCTTCACAGGCAAATCAAAGGCCATCTCTAAAAACATCTGGTATTATTCTGTACAATTCGATCATCAGATTGTTCGACTGTGCGATAAATTACAAGTTATGAAGCAATAATCTTAGAGCTAAATGATTTCCCATTGAACAACATCTGCTACCACAGTTGATAATAAAAACTCTTAGTTTATGTAGATGCTGCTTAACAGTTTGCCTGCACAAAAGTATTACACTACCGGATCCTGTCTTTGCTTTCTTCACGTGGTATTACTTAAAACTTGTGCTTCAAAAGCATGCAATATTTGCAAGATTGACACCTTCCATAAAGAGAAGTTTCATGCAGTAATATTGCAAACATTCTGAAATACAGTACAAGTTCTATAACATCCGAGAGAGTCAGCGTCATCCATAACATTAGGTAAGTGTGAAATGCACAGTAAAATACGACTGTTGTTCATATTGTCCAAAGTTCACAATAATGCTACTTCATACAGTTCAGTTGGCCTAAGATTTCTCATATACATTACCAAAACATGTTGACTGTTAGAATGGTTACTTACTAGCACAATTCTGGCAATGTATGCACAATTCTGGCAACGCAGGAGCATCATGTCAATAAATCACTGGAAACATTCCAACAGTGCTGGAACAGAGCCAATAAATAACTAGAAACAAAACATGCCACCAGTGCTGGAACAGGGCCAGTAAATCACTGGCAACATGCCATCACTGCCGGAACTGAGCCAATAAATCACTGGCAACATTCCATCACTGCTGGAACAGAGCCAACAAATCACTAGAAACATGCCACCAGTGCTGGAACGGGGCCAATAAATCACTGGCAACATTCCATCACTGCTGGAACAGAGCCAACAAATCACTAGAAACATGCCACCAGTGCTGGAACGGGGTCAATAAATCACTGGCAACATGCCCTCACTGCTGGAACAGAGCCAATAAATCACTGGCAACATGCCATCAAATGCTGGAACAAATCCAAAAAACATGAGCATTATCATTTACAGTCAACAGCTGAAGCACAGCAAATCAGCATTTGTATGTCAACAAATGCTGGGCAACATGCAAAGGTTCTGCAAAAACAATAATAATAATAAATCGGGTAAAGGTCTAACCATAACTGTCTCTCGAGACATTCGTGAAATTCTAAAGGATCACATACTCCTTGAAAAATTATTGACATTAGTAGTAGTAATAATAATCGCAATGATAATACCGAAAATAATAACTAATAAAAAGAGTAATAAGGAAACAATAGTGTAAAAAGTAATCAACATCGCCACCACTGTAAACCACCTGCTGGAATGGACAAGCGAAGTGGTTTGTCAAGTGGACCCCAAACAGAAGAAGGAAAGGGGTCAAAGGACCGAACTGCATCAACACTCTGATGACGTGCTGTACTGGCTTCCCAGCCGCTTTTACCGCACACCCAGCATTTAAGCGTTAAATAAAATTCTCACCCTTGCAGTGAACCAGTCCGCATGCTTATCGCTCAACTAGTCCGTCTGCGAAAATGAAGTGCATCAATTCAAACACGCACAGCACAACAGCGCTGTAACACCGATCATTGACCAACAAGTATTACGCAAAATACAGATCAACACAAAATTGAAAGTGACACATTTTACCGCAATAGATTGCAGGCTTTATGTAGCGTCTGTGTCACAGAAATGCACTGGTAACACGAGAAAACCTTTGGCGTGATCGATTTAAGACCAGCAGCTTCTAACTAGGATTGAGAGCCACATCACTGGGGAGAAACCATGCCAAACTTGAATGCACCAAGTTGCAGCACAGAATGAATTTAAAGCCCAACTCAGGGGCTTCCCGCCCCCCGCCCCCTCCATAAAAAGAACAGCATGGTGTTAGCAGATTATTTCAATGCACTTGAACAAGGCGTATAAACAACAGTGCTTTTTTGTCAACTAATTAAAAGGTACAATACTAGGTGATCTGATAATAAATGCATACGTAATATGTGTTGACATCTGAAATGAGGTGATCAGAACAGGTTATTCGCTCTATTCAATCAGTCTAAAGAAAGTCACGAATCCAAAACTGGTTTCGCCAACAGAAAGTCAGATCATTTTAAGAGGACAAGCAGAAGCACAAGAAAATCATGTTAAGAAATGTAGAACTCACAATTCACGCAAGAAATTAGATGCAAGCACACAGCAGTCGCTTGTTATTTCGCAACAGACAGTCCCACGTCCAACACAGAGTGCAAAAGATGATTAAAACTTTAAATCCTGATAGGCTGAATATAAGTGTATATGCCTAATTTCCCGAACATAATTCTAGACACAACTCCTGTTTAAAAATGCAATCCTATAATTATGGCAGAAATGTATTATAATGCAGTGCAAGCAATGGCCACCAAAACGATATGTTATAAGGTTCAAAGTTTACACACAGACTCATAATATACCTGGTGACTATGACATATGCATGTGTTCATATATACATACAATGTACATACATATATATATATATATATATATGTCTGTGTAATAACAATATTGTATTTAAGGAAAGATAGCAAATGCACAACAATAGTTGCACTAGCCAAACCTTGAGTATATAGGCAATGTTGAAATCATTAAGATATCTTATACGACAGAATTTGTTTAAAGACAAAACCTTTAGCATGTTTACTCATCTACGATTCCAAAAATCCTACTCCTTACGCAATAACATAGCAGCACATACGTTTTAATGTGTACTGTGTTAATTATCATAGCAATAGGCAAGCAAATAATTACCATAGCAAATAGCCTACTTACCACATTGTGCAGCTGCATATGACCGTGTTCTTACACAGCAGAGCAGCAACATTGGATTGAAATTAAGATTGTGCATGATTTAGTTTCCAACTACAATTCTAAATAACTTGATTTATGCTAAAATTACTGGTTTTGTTCACGCTAAATGCATTCTGTATATAATTTTTCTTAAATTTCTTGTTCATCTGTAGGGACTGCATTCAGAAAGGAGCTAAACTTGTACACACTCGGACAAACAGCTCACCACCTCAATCCAAAGTTTCCACCGTTAATGTAAACACCCTTTGACTGCGAGTGGAATTCTTCATTACCAACCAACTTAACACCAACTGATATTCATTCAGAACACACCGTGAGGCTTATAAACAGAGAGCTTAGGCAAAAGTTACCCACTACACAATATTTCTGCTACATATGAAAAATCAAGAAAGCCAAGACAATTCAATAATTCCATCTTGGCATAACTATCTCTCAAGTCGAATCTAAAATTTAAAACTTTTTTGAAGAAACAAGTTAACATTATCAAATGCAAAAAGACAACGATGAAGTGATTGAGTGATGAGCAAAACTGATTTTAGACTTGAATTTCGATCGCAAACAGCAACCAAGACAGAATATTTCGCTCAACCGAGATGAGAGCTTGACGATATCTGGATTGGCATAAGAGTTAAAAACTTAAAACTTCGCAGCACGATATCATTTCGATCCTGTGGTCTCCATTTGGATCTTACTCACAAGACCAAGATCGCAAAACTGGCCAATCAAGCAGGGCCGGATTAAGAAATGTGGGGCCCTGTTCGTGAAAGTTTTTGCGAATCTTCGGCAGAAAATTCTGAACAACTCTTTTTTAAAGTCGTTTGGTCAAAAATTTCGTAGAATATACCGATTATTTTCCTCCCAAAAAGTTGGTGACCTTTTTTAGTCGTTTGGTTAAAAATTTTGCTAAAAATCTAAAAAAATTTGATTTTTTCCCCACACATTTGTGGGCCCCCTAAAGTGTGGAGCCCCTGTTCGACCGAACATGTTGAACATGCCTTAATCCGGCCCTGCAATCAAGTTTGACGAGCAAAATTATCCCTGAAATTACTGCTAAATAATAATAATTGATAACTACCGTTAATTAATAATACTTACCGCTCATTGATAAAATTTGCTGCCAATTAGTCAGCATCCTAAAGCATAAAGAGTTAGTGAAAGCCTAATATTGAATACAGCAACTATGCAGCTTATTACAATCCTCCTCCATCATCCTGGCATTATGGCATTAAACATCTCTGATGTGCATTTAAATACATGCACCTGTAAAGAAGCATGTAAAAGTTATATACAATTAACATATAAAAGCGAATATGCTCGAGCAAATAAGCATACACATACGTTGTAAAGAAACGACGCATAAACACGCAAGTATTTCAGCATAATTACATGTTAAGTGCATTCGCTACGTTGCAGAGACAGCTGCTAAAGGATGTATATACAGCTTAGGTAGTAAAGACAAAGACTGATGATAACGGTACTGCATAAGCAATACATGAAAGTATACCAAGTACACGCTACGTAAAATCAAAATTCATATATTATACCAGTGAAAAAACCATGCAGGTACCGGCAAACAAAGCTAATCCATGGTTTACACGAAAACAAAGAAATCGAAATTTGCCAAATAGAATTTCGCGATGATATACCGGTACGATTATATATTTGGAAAGCGACTACGTAATCTATTATCTTAGCGTGCCATCGACTGAATGAATGAATGAAAGAGCAGAGTCTGCCAGACAATGATGAACAGAAACAATGACGTCGTCGTCAACGAAGATGGGCATCACCAGCAGAAGATGACGTCAACAACAAGCGATGACGTCATTAGCAGACGATGACGTCGTCAACAAGCGATGACGTCATTAGCAGACGATGACGTCAACAACAAGCGATGACGTCATTAGCAAACGATGACGTCATCAACAGATTCGGCAGCAACAGTTGGGACATTGTTCCTCTCGACTTTTGTCTTTGACTTGCCCTGAAAATTGCACATTTCGTTGGTCAATTAATTTGCGAACAACACAGGTTTACAATGGTATGTCAAATTTCTATGGCACCGTTTCCACTTAAATGTATCGTGTGCACATTTAATTTAATTCGGTAAGCTGAACACAGGAAGCATCAGCAACAGGTGGCCAGTCCTCTACCTCACCAACTGATCTTCTCATCACAACTGCAAGTTAATGAACTTATTTTACAGTCGAGTTTGCAAGATTCATAAGAACAAAACTTGAAGACAAAATTTTTTATCAACCATATCTTGGACTGTTATGCAAGTGTGACTTAAGCTAGAAAATTCAATACAAAGAGTAGCTAGTGAAAAGTGTTTGTGCAATTGTAAATGCTGAGGACATTTGTGTGTGGGGCCAGACCTTGATTGTTGGGTTCCGGCAGTTGCTCTCTCATGACCAAGTGCATGACTGTCGTAGAACCAGACGTCAACTGTAACGCTACAAATACATCAACCACAGATTACATTACGATAGTCGATAGACCTCTATGTATGTACCTCTATGTGCATAATGCACAAAGTACCGAGTTAAATGCACAAGGCACCTAAATTCAATAAAACGCATCTGAGCAAACCCTAGTCATCCACAAGCGGGCCAAATGCTTTCTGGGCAGAAATTATAATCAAATAACAGATACGCAAATAGACAAGTTAGTACAAGGAAAAGACAAGTTCTTTGGACAATCGTTCAAATTATTTACATAAATTGCTTAAGTTTTCTAGGTTGCTCTAGTTGCAAAGACAAACCACAAAGTTCAATCCATTAGGTCATGATAGAAACTATTACAGAGAATAGCCTCCATTTTCATCACACATACATGTATAACTGATTAGATTTGAGTGCTTAGGTCTAAAACTCACTGCCTAACGTGACATTTCCATGAAGAAATCGACCCTGGTAGATAAGACGGAGTATATTAGTCGTCGGCCGCTGTTCGTCGGCCCAATCTGAAAAATCAGCCATTCACACTTTACAACAAGTTTTATTTTGTTTGTTTGCATGTGCACTTGTTATAGCGCCCCTTCAAGCACTCTACTCAGAGGCGCTTCCGACTGCAGAGAGGACACTGCATCGGAGTTTCACGCCGAAGCGCTGAGCAATTGCGAGTGAAGGACTTGCTCAAGGTCCCTACGTGGCGACTTGAAGTGGATTCAAACCTCGAATCTTCCGGCTTCAAGGCAACGACGCCACGGCTACACCACAGCGCCCCAATTCTTCACATGAAAACCTTAGTTTCTACAACTTTTGTGCAAGTATTTTGATGCAAATTAATTTTTGCGCAGGCCATATTTCAATGCAAATTAATTTTGTGCGCAAGTACTGTATTTCAATGCAAATTAATTTTTGCGCAGGTACTGTACTTCAATGCAAATATATTTTATAAATGTGCCTCCGTTTCTCAATAATTAAAATTTTCATCAACATATTGAATATAATATAATGGGTTTTACTCTGGATCCAATTCTTTCTCTTACTGATCATGTTAACCGAATCTCTCGAACATGTTTCTATCACTTGCGACAATTGCGTACTATCCGCCACTCACTCTCCCTTCAAGCGGTCAAGGCGCTTGTTCATGCTTTGATTTGCTCTAGAGTCGACTTTGGAAACTCTGCCTATGCTGGTCTCTCCTCTCTTAACCTCTCTAAGCTTCAGTCTATTCTTAATGCTGCTGCCTGCTTAATTGCTGGTCTTCCCAAATTCTCTCACATATCTGATTTTATTCGGGACACTCTTCATTGGCTTCCTGTACCTCAGCGTATTGAGTTCAAGATCCTGACTCTTATGCGCAACTCTCTTCTCGGGGTAGCCCCCTCTTATTTTCGGGCATTGTGTAACTTGGTCTCCACTCTTCCTGGCCGCTCTGCCCTTCGATCTGCTGCCAATGGCCTTCTAGTTGTCCCGTGCATGCGTGGAGCTACGGCCCAGTCCAGAAGCTTCGCATATCTTGGTCCTACTTCTTGGAACCGCCTTCCTCACAAGCTCCGTTCTGAGCTTCTTGGCCTTTCTCTTCCCCTGTTCCGTAAACGTCTGAAAACTATACTATTTGTTAGCGGTGAGCACTAGCTTGGGTCGGGAGCGCCACTGAATCTGTGAGCGGCGCTATATAAATGTTCAATTACTATTACTATTACTATTACTAATTCATAGAAATAAATTCTCGTGGTTTAAGCTGCACAACTAATGCATCACACTACAGAAGACATAGAAACAACTGTCATTGGCCGCAAAATGTGAACAGCTAATAAATGCTCAGCTATTGGTGATTCTAGTTTGCTATTATCTCCAACCACTTGTGGGATGAGCTCCATTGGCAGCCCATAGGCAGATGCATTGAGGTTAAGAGTCCATTGAGGAAAAATGTCTGTCTGGTTGTGCTCTATTCTACCTTTGGCAGCTATGCATTTTAGAGTCACTGGTATTAACCGATAGACCTCATTGACAGCAGTACAAGGTGGCCAGGCTATAATACAATACACTATATTAGATGTTGCATTCCTTACACAGTTCAGACGTGTGCACAACCATATGACAGAACATGGAGCTGAGCAACTGTGCATTAAAGACTTGCACAAGGTTCCTACGTAACTAACTAATTGAGCACCAAGCCTGGTGTGCCATACAGTCCTGTACTTCCACAATGCAACAAAACAACTCCACCCAACTCTACTCGCAACATGCGGCAAAGCTTCCCGTCCTTTCTCCAGTTCGCAAGTGACTGAAGAAGATCAGCCTTTCAGTCACAATATTGTTTCCAAAGTCAAACTCCTGTCAGGATTTTATGGACGACATACTACGACTATTTATTAAGAGAATTTATATAGCACCATGAAAAGAAACAAATCAGGAACTCTCTCTATGCTCCCCTAAACGACGTGCTTACGAATGATATCAAGAATATAAATTCACATTTATTTGATTAATTCCATCATTGATTATAATACAATTATAATACAACATTGACAAAACACAATTTATTTTATGCGAAGCAAATATTAATCTGATAAATCTGTTTAAGTCAAACGTACATGAATGCATATATTTATAATAAACGTTGATCAGGGAAAAGCAATTTACCTGCAGGCCAGTTGTCGTAAACATATTGTGTGATATAAGCGACGGAGTCACTTGGTACAAAATGAAATTCCTTGGTTTTTCCAGAAACCAAAATCAGCTTCAGGTTTATCTAAAAAAAACCAGAGAGCATCAATGTCAGCTTTAAAGTCATCCAAGTTCAGAAGTTCATGGGCCTGTCATGCTGAGAGCACTTCTGAATAGCTCTGCTGTGGGAAGCGCTTTACAAATGCTTTATTATATTAGATTTAATAGATTAGATTAGATGGTGTTGAAAAGCTAAAAAACCTGAAGATTCCAGAAGCAATGCCTGCAAGGTATGACACAAGACAAGCGCCTTCAATTCAGCTGCATGATTAGTTTGTCTGCGATTTCAGCACACTTGCCATGCATTCATGGTTTTGAAAATGTGTTTCTAAATGAAAATTTTGAGTCATGATATTCACTGAACAGCTCTTCGGTCGCTTAGACAGTGCTTCTGAATAAGCAAAAATAACTGTTTATCTGTTAACACTTTAATGATTGAGCATTCAATTAAAGTGACTCGGACACCAATGCATCTAGTCATTAAAGTTTATTAAAGTGCAAATTTCCTATAAGAAGTTGGTCAAACTCTGCAAGCGTTTAGAAGCCTGAGAGTGGCACCCCTTGCAGTAATCTGCTTACATTGATTTAAATAAATAACATGTCTTTAAGTTCATTTGGTGCATAAAAGTTGTCAATGAAGCATAATGACAAGTGATTACTGGCTGGCTTACTGATACTTTTATACTCATAATAACTTTAACAACATTGTGGCTACACCCGGCAGCACTTTGACATAAGCACATAGAGGACACAGAACCCCTTCTAAAAATGTTAAATGAAAACCCACAACGTCCTAATTATGCCCTACAAATCATCCCCAATTCCCTTGCATAGCATCAAGATATTCATTTTCGCTGACCTCTGCATTTTAACGCTACACTTGCGAAAAGCGTTACAATAGCATCTAAACCTTTGTTTGTGCTATACTGTATGTATGCATATACATGTATACGATGATCAATAAAAATGTATATTTGATTTGATTTGAACCTCATCTGCTGAAATATGCCGGGTCCCCATTGGCCGAATGTTCAAGCAGTCAGAAGGCCGAGCTGTCGTGTGCAACACATCCGATGAACAATCCTCTTTCTCCTCGTCAACTCTGCAGCAGCTGTCCTTTTCCTTTTCTCCAAGTAGTTTCGGGTCCACGGTCAACCAGCGTAGAGTTGATATTTTCAGAGCTGGCGAACTCTGTCGTACTTAACGCAATTAAATGACATCAAAACGGACTTCTTGTTCGTATTTCTCAGCCCGTCCCTGTAGAATGAGCAAAGCCGCAAAGCTGGCCGATACTACATCGCCGAATCTTCAAGCATGATGCTGTATGAAGCCCTGAATTGCTGCACACACATTTAATTTTCAGTTAATAATTTCATATTTATGTCAACAAAACATCACTGTTTTGTTTCATAAGTTCCTCTGTTCCTACACAAAATATTTATGTTTTGTAGGTAGTTCCACATTTAATGACGTATTTAATCAGCTTCATAGAGCGCCATTATAAAACAAAGCGCTTTTAAACTTGATTTACACTCTCTTCTCATCTAAGTTGTGAACTTTCTGCCAAGTGGTAAGTATTATTTTGTGGTAATAGCATATTTTTGGTCGATTTTGCGACATGAACCGAACTTTAATGCGATTTATAGCAATATTAACGGGGTTAAGGTCTAAGAATGGTTAAGGTGCGCGCTGAATCTGACAAGTATTATCTATGGTTCCATATGATGAACGCTGGACGCTGGTTCCTTTAAGGGCTGTACAACTATAACGTATGGTTACGATTTTGTGCGGAAGATTTTAGCTTTAGATTTAATATTGGTCATTGTATTTTAATGACATCTTGGCGAAAAAATATCTACGAGGTTTGATATAGATACAAATGGCTTTGCGAAGTATTGCTGTATTAGTAAGTAAGATAATGAGGGTGGGCGATAAAAGAGGTTGATATGTAAGATGCGTTATTTTGCTGGCCTGCGTCCAAGGACTCTGGCATGCATCTTACTGGCGAAGTTGACCATTGCATAAACTTAAAATTAAAAGATGAAATTAGGGTTTTGGGCGCTTGCAGCCGATCAATTATAAACATTATAGAAAACGGTACTTAATGTATGTGAATGCCTGGGGTTTGCTCAGATGTGTTTTATTGCAGCCTTGATGCAGTATTTTCAGCCGAGGTTGAGTCGGGAGTGCTCTTGAGTAGTAACCTTGAAGGGACGATATATAAATCTCCAGAATGAATGAATGGATATGCCTTAGTGTTGCAGATTTTTGTAGGTAATGTGATTGAAGAGAATATTGGGAGAGAGGCTGAAGGACAATCTGGGTCAATGCCTGTATGTGTCCCACGCTCTCTCCTCCGACTCTCTCCACCGGTCTGTCCTGACCGGCCTGTGCCTGTCTGCTTCACATCATGACACCTAGAAGCATCTGGGTCGCTATGTCACTTGTGTCGTGGTTTTTGCAGATTTCAATCATCTTGGTCTTTTACTGCCAGCGTATCGCCACCCATCTGGCAAACCTTCCTCCTCTTGTCCGGGCTTAGGACGGCACAGGGACGTTGTTGGTTCCCTGTGGTGGAGGATGAATGCAGTTTAACGTCGTGCCCAGGACAGTATAGATAACATTTATTATTTATTTATTTGTTATTTATACTGTGGCAACATTAATTAGATATAGCATAAAAGGTTGCATGACAGCAGAATTGCACTTTTGTATTTGCAATTTTGAAACCCAGTTTTCTTGTCTTCTTCTTCAGAAAATGAATTCTTCGAAAGAAATGCAGAAGCAGATAGCAAGTCCTGGACAAACGCTCTGCTCAGCTCTTCCTTATGTTTATGTGTTGATGCACAAGGAGTCAGAAAAACTCTGTGATTACTGTCTTAAGTGGTAGGTCTCATCCTTTTCATTGCTACCTGTTACCTAAATGTTCTTCATTACAGCCAGTTAACCTCTTGCCTTTTAAATACCACTATGCAAAACTGTAAATTTGGGTTTATTTGATGTGGTGCTATGCTTTCAAAACTGTTTCCTCTAAGGAATCTAAATGACTACCAGTGTTTTCATGAAGCTTACTTCAAGAAAGCCTCCAAGCTCAATCTCTTACTGGCTTTCATATAGCGTAAATTTTTTGATATTCAGTATCATTTCATCTGGTTATTACTGACTACTCGCAACTGCATCTCAGATTCGTACCACTCATTGACTTCCCACGTCCACAAATCTTTTGTTTTACCAGCAATAATAATCAACAGCACCAAGCCATAGATTTGCAAGAAGGAGTTATTTTCTTTCACAATCTTACTATCCACATCTCAGATTCACATTTTGGTGTGACTTTGTGCACTTTACATATGTATTTAATAATATATAATTCTGAATTACCTGCACCTAGTAGCAATTTGGTCTAAATCCAAAGGGTTAATTTGTACCTTGGGTAAAAAATACTAATAAATGAAGCTGATATACCTGCATATCTGATAAGGAGAATTAAAAGAACGTTGTACTCTGCGTGACATGATATGGAACTTTACTTTTCTTTTGACTCTGTAGAAATCTTGAAATTTAGAGTACGATTTCGAAGCATCTAATGTTGTAAATTTCAGCCGAGGTGAGCTGCTGAAATGTTCTGCTTGCCAGATGTCTAGGTACTGCAATAAGACGTGCCAGGTACGTTCCACTAGCGACTGCTTAACTATTAACAGAACAGATGGCCTGCAATACAAGGGCGCTTATAGCAGCCTACAAAGCACGTATGTCATACGGGGACTTCGGGGATCGAACTTGAGTCCGCTGATCTCCATGCCAGTGTGTTATCCAATGCGCCACCGGGCTCCAGTTTATTCAATCAATCAAATCAATCAATGCTGTAGACGTTTTGCAATAAATTGATAAGGTGAGAGTATTCTTGCCACTGCCAATTGCATAAATGCCGCTCCAAATGACCGTGCTAGAATGAGATTTATATCTCTGAAATATTTGAAGTCACCATTGTGTGTGCTAACAAGCAACCTTATTTCCTGCAGGGGTAGAGCCTAGAGGCATGCGCTCTCTCGAACAGACATATTAAAAATTGTGCCCTCTTTAACCGTCATATAAAAAAGAATGCACTTTTGATTATCGTTGGTATAAAATGAGGAGGCACGGAGATTTCTAGAAATCTTGTATTGTATTGATGTTGCATTGTATTTTGTTTTCCCCTTTTGTTGTGCTGTGATTGCATTGTATTGCTCTATTGTATTGTTTATTGTTGTATTGCTATTGTATGTTTATAGAGAAATGGATGGAAGTTTCATAAGGAAGAATGCCGGGGAAATCGGCGAATAGCGCCCCTCATAGCAAAAGACAGCACTCGACTGATGCTGCGCTTGATAATCAGGTCAAAGGTCAATCAGTTCTTTATTTTAATAATTTTTAGATCGAATGGGGCTTCAATTAAATTTAATTTAATGATTTAATGGCCTTCATGACCTTTCGCTTGAATTCTACATGCCGAAAGTTGAAAATGCAAACTGAAGATGTCTATTGCACCTTACCTTGCATTCTATTAAGGGGTGGGGGTCCGTAGCTCAGTTGATCAGTAGCTCATCCAGGCAACCCAGGTTCAAGCCTCGCTCAGGGCATTAATTTATTAAAGTTAATGTTAGCTGCCATTGGTGCTTTTCTGTTGTGTTGTTTTACTTGGGTTCTGCTGAAAATAAGATAGCCCCTCCCACTTCTGGCTTGGCCGAACCAGGAGTGATCCAGCACTTAGGCTATTAGTGTTAAGCTACCGAACTCATTGCTGTAAAGCCGACCTGCGTGTCGTGCTATAGTGGGCCATATTTCGTATAACCTGTACCTGTAATCATTCTGCAGTGTGTCAGATGGTCAGTCATTAAACGAAGGCTATTATTATTTATTAGTTTGCATTCTCTTGTTGTCTTGCATTCTGTTTCATTTCCTTAGCTTTTATTGTTATCCTGCATTCTATTATAAGTTACCTTGCATAATTCTACATTACCCTGCTTTCTATCGCATCGCTGTACATTCTGTTACCTTGCATTCTACTGAATTACCTTATATTCTATTTCTTTGCTTTTCATTCTATTACTTTACATTGCATTAATTTATGTTACCTTACATTCTGGAACATTGCCTTCTTTTTCCTTCAGCTTCATATATGTAGAACTTTGACTTGATCACAGGGACCAAGATGTTTGGCAGTCATGTAATGACCATTTCTTACCGTAACTTACCTTATTTTACCATACCTGACCATACATTTTGTATACTTATGTTTCCTTACCTTAGAAGGCTTTTTTGTTTCTCAATTTAGTTGCCCAGTGATCCTGAAAGTAGTGCAGAAGCTTTTGGACAGAGAAGATCTTTGGAAGATCTAATGTCTCGTAAGTGAAATTTTCCACCGCTTATTTTCTGGATGAATATGTGTTGATGTGTTGATGAGGATAGTTTGCGTTTGTTTGCAGTTGACTCCAATTTTTTTCTCTCATATAGATTTGTTCCATGTCAGACCTGCATTTATTTTCATTCATAAACTTGTCTCCTTTACAACTATGTATCATTGTCTTGTAAAATACGTTTTAAAAAAGAAACTTAATTGGAATGTAAGGGTTTGTTTTCTGTCAGATTTTACTTTATAATGATGTTGATGCGATGTTTTGTACTTTTGTTTTATTATTTCATTATTTGTTACTCTCGATAAAAATGATCTACTAAATAACAAATAATTGGCTTATGGAAATTATCAGATCTTGGCATTCTTGCAAATCTCTACTGAGAAAATTCTTGCCCTAGGCTATCCGGTCAAGTTATCTGCTCCTCCATCATTCTTACTCTCAACGAAATGCGCCTAAGCAGCTTGCTCTCTCTCTCTCTGTCTCTCTCTGTGTCTGTCTGTCTCTCTCTCTCTTTCTGTCTCTCTCTCTCCAGTCTCTCAGTTGTACTCAGCTTCCCCAGACAGCTCTTCTGGCACGGCATGGCACTCATGAAATTCATGATACCCTGTGCTTAGCTAAACAGTAGTGCTTTAGAAATTTGAAGTTTAAGATTGCAGTGAGCACAAGGATGATTAACTGGATATTTTTTGGTGGAGAACTGTCTAAGCCTCGGCATGTGATGAAATACCTGTAACCCTTACCTCTGGTCTTCTACCTATGCTGTAAACTTTAGTAAATAATTTTGCAGATAGCGAATCAATAAGATCGGACAATTCCCGTTGTGAAGAGTTTCTTCAGCTCTGCCTCAGCCTGAAGGCTTTCGTTGGCGATGAGTTCGTTCTTCCGGAACCTGACGCGCTTCTCGAATTATATGGAAAGGTTAATTTTGGCCTCTGTTGTTATACTTATGTTATGTTGCTTATGTTAAGCTGTTGTGCGTTCCAAGGCTGTGTAAAATAAATTTTGAGAGAAGTGAATGTATCTGCAAGTTCAGCTAAAAACTGGTCAGTCTCTGTGAAGGAGAAGGTACCGTGTATATGACGGCTTCATTATAATTGTGTGGCTTTGTAGCTTGTGTGTTGTTTGTCCTTAATCCCTTTACCGTCCAGCCGGCATATAATAGCGCTAAAATCGACGATTATACTCGGGGCGAACGGTAAAGGGGTTAATAAGTTAATCATACATTGGACACCATAGATAAAGATCCGTAACAAGAATCACTAATAAGCAGCACAATTACCAAGAGTCCTAGACTCTCTATAAACAGACTCATTATGCAACAGAGTTGCGCCTTGACAGCCTTGCATTGTATCGTATTGTATTAACCACTTTGGCCAAGTAGCCATTGACATAGCGACATTGTGTAAATGGAAAACTACTAAGTGTGTCCTGTTGAGTGCTGTTTTGTTGTTAATTACGTTCAAGAATTTTGCTGGATGCTTCTGCCATGTTGTAGACCGGAACGTCATTAAAACGATACCTTTAAGGCAGTCAGGAAGTAACACTGACTCAGTTTGACTCAAGCAACAACCAATTGTTGCACTGATGCTTTGATTTGATTGTGCATTACGATAATGGCCGCATTGAGTCAATCAATCAATCAATCACATAAATTTATATAGCACCCCTTCAAGATCTCTACTCAGAGGCGCTCCCAACCCAGGCCTGGTCAAAGAGAAAGGTCATTATATCATATAATATTATATAATTATATTGTATTATATAATTCTTGAACATCATTATATTGTATTAGACACTCTGTATAGGGACTCCTTAATGGTGCCTTGTATGGTTTGGTAGTAAAGCTGTTGATGTCTTCAGATTAAATTTTTAAAACCTTAAATTGTCTCATTTGTGTTCAACAGATGTGTATAAACACGTTTTCAATCTGTGACTCGGAGATGAGACCAATCGGAGCCGCTCTGTATCTTGGGTAATATGCATGATTAACGATTATATGATTAAGGATTAATGATTATATGCTTTTGCTGATCTTCTTAATAACTGCACATGTATAATTTAATGCACTTTATGTATATCATGGTTATCTGACGCAGTCATTGGTTCTCCAACTTTCTGATGCTGCAGGCCGGTTGTTGTTTTTTTCATGCACTTCTGAGCTTTGTAAGGAGGGCAAATTATCAAATTTCAGTTGCATTATATTGAATTGTATCACACGCCCAGCATTTTTAAACATTGACTTTTACACATCGCTTATAATAGAATTTTGATTTCATAATACATATCGCTGTTTATTGTAGCTATACTTTTGTTGCTGTTGCTTGTTTGAAACTTTTTGTTATGTAAGATTTCGCGATACTGTTTTAAGTTGGTGCATCCAAAACATTCTCTGTAGGTCATACAATTTACTATTTTATTTATAACCTTAACAAAAATTGGCAGTTTGGTTATCATTCTGCAGCACAGTAACCAATCACGGATCAGCACTAACCTGACAGATGTAGAACAGTACGACTTTAGGAGATTGAAGCTTTCTCTACAGCACGTGTGGCTTAATTTAATTACAACTACACATTTATTAAGCACCAAACATTAACCGATTATGCTGAGCAATTGTGAGTTAAGAACTTGTTTGTGGTACAAGCACAGTAACTCTCTTGGGGAGCCTTGAACTCCCCTACTTTCTGTGTTACGGGTGAGCGCTCGAAACTATTGGCTGGTCTTAAAGTACACTGGAGACATTATTTGGGATATCTGCGGTCAAATGTCGTTCGTAAAATTTTCTACTGTACTGTTTGGCAGACCGTCTACGCTCGATCACAGCTGTCAACCAAATGCAGTGGCTGTCTTTGACGGTAGGCAACTACACATCAGATGCATTGAACCAATTTACGAAGGACAAAAGGTAATAATAACAACAATAACATTCATTTATTTATTCAAACTGAGAAGTATGCAGTAGTCAGTAGATTACTTTAAAGGCACAGGTGTAACAGCCTAATAGGTGTAATGTATTACTTTCAAGGTACAGGTGTAACAGGAGTCAAATTTAACTGTATGCCGTCTGCGAGGTTCCCATTTGTCCTACTGCTCTTATTACAATCCACAGTCTAAGGCTGAGTCAACCTTTAGGACTAGTGGTATCTGCATCCTTTTACTTTTATGCCGGTGTGTTACTGTTCAACCATCTACCTGCCACGGTACTTTGAAGACTCATCATAATGCGCTTTGTCGTAACAGGACTTCTGATACTAACTACACAGTCAGAAACGTAGACCCTAAGAGTAGTTCTGCTGTAGAAATAAACTCTGTATGAGATGACCTTATGATAATTTGGTTCTTGCTGTGGCCTTTCTAAGACAGCATTTTTACTAAGTTTCCAGTGTAGTTATTTGTGAAACCGCCTGGAAAATTCATTAATTTTGAGCACTGGATCTGTATCGGAATTCAAAATCTTGCTGCAATCTTTGGTATGAAGTTGTTTAACGTTGGTATCTGCAGGGATATTTTTCTGATGGATGACCCAGTTAACACTAAAATCTTATCTCGACTATTTATAGTTGCATGTAGGATTGTAGGGCAGTGGGCACTGTTTAATGACACTGTGCATCGACAAAAATGACCTCCTTGTTTATCCAGGTTAAGGACTGGCACCACCGCTAGCAACATTAATTACTGAATGTATTCATTCATTCGAACATTTATATAGCGCTTCTTCAAGAAAAAACTACTCAGAGGCGCTCCCGACTCCAGCATGCCCCAAAATAACAGTTTTAAGTTTAGTAAGGAAGTATCCTGGTAGAGTCCCAGGGTGTAGGCGTAGCTCAAAAGGAAGGCCATTCCAGACCACTGGGCCAGCCACAGATGTATGTATTATATGTATTTATATAGCACATTTGCAGATTTTCACAGATGGACTAATAATTATTATTCATCGATGTCTTGTGATGCGTGGTGAATTTGAATGTTGATGTTTGTAAAGGTTTTGATCAGCTACATTGATCTGCTGGAGACAACGGCCGAGAGACAAGACTCACTCAAGCGATCGTACTACTTCCAGTGCATCTGTTCTTCGTGCTTGGACGAGGAGAGGGTATGCGGCAAAAAACAGATGTACAGAGAAACGAAAACATTTTATACAGACATATACATGATGTGTAGAGTCAGATACAATAATGATAATTTTTTTTATTATTTCCAAGCTGACATGAATGCAATATGATTACAAGTCACGCTGCTTGTTGAAATCATGAAGTCGCTTTAGGAAAGCATGTACATTCAGGTCGTGTTGTCTTTGATGGCGAGTAATTGCAACTTGTATGTTGCGTGGATGGCTGTAATGAATCAGCGGGATATGTCATTAGGGGCATATGAATAGCATATATATATATATATATATATATATTGCATTTTCAGTGAAATCTTGGATACTATGCTTTATGTACCCGGTAATGGTTATGTTGGTTTGTATCCTTAGAGATTTCTTCAGAGTCTAATAATTCGACAAAGTAATATTTGGCTAAAAATCGATGAAACTAAATTGTAATTTTGTTTTATTATTTATTCTGATATCATTAGGATGCTTTGATGAAGAGCTCGCTGTGCCCAGATGAACATTGCTCAGGGCTCTTAGTGCAAAGCAAAGGCAAGTAGCTGGATTTCTCCGTTCATGCACGCATGCACACACACGCACACACACACACACAACTATGTATATACACAGGTCTAGAGTACATATTGTACAATGTTTTGAAATGTGACTCCTGTGGTCCCAAATTTATGCAGTGTTTAATGTGGTTCGCTAAGATACTGCGTGTAGCAGGTTACAGAGCTCTTAGTTCTAACTGCTTGCAGGACTGTTTTTAAGGAATTTTTAGAACTGCACAACTCCTTCTTTCCTTTCCCAACATCCATGGTAAATTACTTCCAATCGGGGAAAATGACTTTTTTTGCTAGTTTTAACTGTACAGAAGTGCTTCTACAACTGCACATTTTGTGTACAACTGCACGTTAAAAAAACCCTGTCATGGAGTTGCTCATAACGAATTGCTTTTTAAGCTAAATGAACTCGGTATACACTATCACTAACATTTAAATATTTTCATGAAACTTTAACTCGTAGATGTTTTCTTGAACGTTTCACACGTAGGCCTAAGCTTAGAACCGATTTTAGATTTGACCTTATTTAGTATTTAATACGTTTTCTTGAACGTTTACCACTAACTGATAGACTTAGTTTTAGGCTAAATAAACTCATTAACACTAATCATCATTTTCTGTGACACTCGGTGTTCTCTCAGCTAGCTGGGGTTATTGTCATAGGAGGGGTAATTATCCGGGAGGTTATTGACACCGGCGGGGTGTAATTGTCCGGGGGTTATTGGCACCGGGGCAATTGTCCAGGGTTAGTTGTCCGGGGAGTAATTGTTCTGGGGGTAATTGTCCTGTTATCCAGGAGAGCAATAGGCCAGGACTAGCGAGAGGACTGGACCCCCTACACCAAGTCTGAGAAAACGAAGCATGACAGTCTGTAGCAGGAGGCCCTATAACCAGGCTCCAGGCTCTATAGCCCAGGAGTGGATCCAGAGGCCAATCCGGCCACGCCCTGCATTTGACGTTTGCGCAGAATGAGCCCACTCTTGTCAGCAATTGACGACCGTCTCGTGCAAAAGCTGATTCCAATGCTACAAAGTATGCTTAGGCATACATAATTATTATATAATTATGCCTAATTACACTCCTGTCTTCAGCTATTCATTATAAGAGTCCAGCAGAAGCAGAACTGAGTTGCAATAAGCATCAAACATAAAGAAAATGTCATTGCAGTAATAAATATATTTATTGCAATCTTAAACCACTGTTTTATCAGCACTGAAATAATAGACTAATTTTTACTACGATGACTAGGGAATGTAATCCGGGGCACTTGCTCAATCCCGGGATTCCGGATTATAAATAAGTCAATCCCGGGATACCGGGATCCCGGGATTGGCTTATAATGGCCATTTTAAAATTCCTAGGCGTAGTATAGTAGTAGGCCAAATACAGTAAAGCTTTCTTTTTGCTTCAAGTACTTCAATCGCGATCAATTATGACTTACGGCAAAGGCTTTAGTCAGTGGTCCCTGGCAGCAGTGTGGTTTGTTTGAAACTTGATAGTGATAGGCCTACAACCAGTGGCTTCGATCCCCACTAAACAAACAAGTTAGACTCCTCTCCTCCCCCGCCCTAGCCTGCCCTCTCTTGTCTCTCCTTTGACTTAGATTGCCGTGAGTTTAGCTCATCTCAGATTCCCCGGTCTTTAACTGGGCTTAAGTTGCGATCTCTGAATAGGGTAATTAACCTCTGCATAGGACGACCCGGAATTAGGTCAGACGATACGAGGTGACCAATGCACCGACTGACCACAGCGCGAGGAACACAACAAGGTAGCAGGCTAGATTAGCCAATGAGTCATCTGATATTAAGGCAGCAACAGCCCGTTTGCATGCTGTCAAGGTCAGGCGCAATTTTGGGGTGGGGTGTCATCAACACGAGTGAATTGGAGTTGAGCGCTGGGTGCCTAGTCGGCCAGCACTGCTGGCATCTGACATCTGTTTATGTTCTATCAGTCAACTGAATGGTGTGTGGGTCATTGTTATGGAGGAGTCTATAGTCTGTATACATGAACCAAGCAAGGAATGGGAGGCAGGAAAGCTAAATCCCATGCCTGATCACTGATAAACGCTTACCTCCAGTCACCCCTCTGGGTTTTCTGCTGGTCGCCAGCTTACCTTCATTAGGGCGTCTGCTTATCCGTCGTTTTGGCGTCTATTGACTGAGGAATTGTTGCAAAATTGGTCAAGTAATTTAGTAAAAAATCCGAATTTTCGGTAATCCCGAAAAACGGGATTCCATGTGTGTCAATCCCGGGATTACGGGATTGTAAAATGTCCGGGATTCCCGGGATCCCGGTATTCGGGATCCCGGGATTACATTCCCTAACGATGACATCTTGATATGGTGCCACTGTAATGTTTGAACTCAATTAGATATTGTTATTAGTATAAATTTATTTATTTAAGTCTTAGACCACTGTTATCAGCACTGAAATATAGGAATTATGATAACAATGTTCTTTATTGAAACAATCCGCTTGACAGACCGGTTACAGTGCATAGCCTACTGCATAGTTACGCAATTGAAACAATACACATAAACGCAAATGTCTAATGACAGAAGACATAAATCTTAACTACAAACAGAAGATACAACCTCAGCCTGCAATACAGTGCGATAATAGCAGCCTACAAAAGATGTTTCAATAAATAAAAATTTCACATCCGCCGCACGGGACTCGAACTCTGGTCCGCCGATCTCCATGCCAGTGTGCTATTCAATGTGCTACCGGGCCAACCCGTTTGTGCTGTCTTCCTGAGATGGGTAATTCCACACGGAGGTTGAGATCGTCATTATTAGCCTTTATTCATTTATTAGGTATTATTATTATTGTTTTTTAAATTGCTATTATTTATTCCTTTAATTACAAATTGGCTGTTTTGCAGAATATACGCCATTTAGCGAATAAGTGGTCATAACCGACTCGTTACTCGCTAGATGGCAGTAGCTTCAGTAAAATTTCTGTTATAAGACAAATATCTTATTAAATCACATTTTAACAATAACAATCATGTAAAACCTGTTCCTAAAGACTTTTAAAATTATTAAATAAATATTGTGCATCGTTTAAAATCATTAACTAAGTATTATTGCTAGAATAAATCTTGTAAATGAGCGCATAGATCATCGACCAGTGTAGAAGTTGTATTAAAACCCCTTTTTAAAATTAAAAATAAATCGTGTAGTATATAAACATCAAAGCCCCTTATACTGTTAAGTTGCTCTAGTCCTTGCGAGGTCATGGATAAGTTGATTGCGCTTTCCGGAAACCCCGTGTTGTTGAGGCCAGAGATCTAGTAGACTTGCCTAGTCTGGAAGCCCCAAGCGGGGCTGGAGCAACGTTTTTCGTTTTTGGTATAATATGGACTAAACTCCGACCACTATCAACACAATACAGTATACTGATAATGTCCTCTTTGCAATAGTCTTGCTCTAGAGTCTAGAACTCTAGATCCTTAAACAGTCACTGACTCTGACGAGGCTCGAACCCGTAATTTCCGCGTTAATAATAATAAATAATAATATCTTTTCTTTAATCAAACGCCTGCAAGACGCACTGCGCTTTACATTTACAGGTTATGCAGTAATCTTAATTAAACTTAACTACCAACTGAACAGACAGCTTTGTAATTACACGGCGCCGATGGCAGCCTACAAAGCAAATCCGCCCAACGGGGGCTCGAACTCACTACCTCTTGCACTCTTGGCCAGCGTGTTAACCACTACTCTACAGTCCGGTCGCACAACCAGTCCGTTGATTATAAACTAATAGGCCTGCAATGCAGGCCCGCATTAAGGTAGATGCTAAGGGTGCTGCAGTACCAGGGTCCGCAGTTTAGAGGGACCCGCATTTTCGCAAGTGATAAAATTTCTTAGAGAGATTGCTGCAACATTGATAACGAACGCAGATATTTTGCAAACACGAAAGTGACAATTAAAACAAATGCAAGGAATTCAGGGCTGTTTCAAAGGAATTTTTAGAACTGCACAACTCCTTTTCTTTCCCATACTCCATGGTAAATTACTCTCAATCGGAGGAAAATCGCCTTCAACTAGTTTTAGCTGCACAGAAATGCTTCTACAACTGCACATATATATTTAGAACTGCACGATAAAAAAAGTCCTGTTTGAATGGACTCTGGTACAATTCGTCTTAGTGTGTATAGTGCACAGACGCTGTCCATGACCATCCAACACACTGTAAGCCTAGTCCTTCACTCACAATTCTTTAGCAGGGCTGCTTTAAGGAATTTGTTGAGCTGCACAAACCCTTTCTTTGCCTTCCCATCCTCTATGGTGAATTACTGCCACTCGAAGGACAATGACCTTTTTCACTAGTTTTTACTGCACAGAATTGCTTCTACAACTGCACAGATCCATTTAGAACTGCACATTTTGTGTACAACTGCACGCTAAAAAAGGCCCTGACTGCTTGTTTACAAATCTTCATGTACAGTTGTACACTTGTATATATATATATATATATATATATATATATATCTATAATTCTATATGCATGTGCGGTATGTATATATTGCCAGGGTTATACCAGTATTTGTCTATAGCACTATTTGCACATACTGTCACTGAATCAGACCTGCACTTGTACTTTACACTCGTCTATTTCCCAATAATTAATTAATGTCATCGTCTGCTATAGGAGCTGGAATAAAAGACAGTTTCTTCTGGAGAGCTTTTACATGAATATTTACACGATGAATGGTTTGTTTGATTTCGCAGATGGAAATTTCCTTCCATGCAAGTCGTGTGGTCTGTCAGAATTTACTGAATCCTATCATGAACAAAAGACGGAAGCCCTAGCTAAGTCGACCGAAGTCTTACGAACGCTCAAGGAATTAAAGTCGGACAGAAGCAAGTACTCGGTCGTACTTGAGGGTTCAACAAACTAACTGACACAACATTGTGTGGCATTTTTTTATATTCTAAAAGTTGCTTCTTTGTTTTCTGTGCGTCGGTCTAATTTCTGTGAGGCCTTCTGGTCGGTTTTGAGAGTGGTTGATTCTAGCGTTGATGAATAAGCTGGTCTCCCTGACGTGGCTTTTGTGGGTGCTGAGAAATTCTTGAAGATTTACATTACATTCTGTAATCCAAAAAATTTTGGTTTCAGTCTGATAAACACTCCATATAGTGCATGGAAATTTTTTGATACTTTGGCAGTACAGTTGATGCCACTTTTAATGCGTAATTGGTAAGTGCCTAATTCACTGTTTGGCTAGAAGCTGACTGGTCCCATTTTACTATAGGTCATTTCGATGAAAGACAACTCTGGGTATGTGCATTTGTGTCTAATTTGGTTATGTGCAATTGTGCATAGCTGATTTCAGGCCCATTATGTGTATGCTGTGTATGTCAAATCCCGCTTACAACATTCTGGCTGTTCGACCGTAGACTGCAAATTACTTCTGATGTGAGCATTTGACTTGCATTATTAAAAGGCTGCCCAGTGGTCTGTCTTAACTACACCTTGTCACCTTGTACCATCAACTCGAGGAACTCTAGCGACCGCCATGACTAGCCTTCTCCACTCCATTCTGTTCTGCGTCTCGTCCCTCAGTTCTTCAAGATTCATCCCTGTCCTCCTGTGTACATCCTCCATCCATCTGGTCCTCGGACGTTCTCTTCTCCTCGTCCCCTCTCCACACGTCAGCATCATCCCTTCTCCAGTCCGTCCACACGCATCACATGACCGAAATACATCAGCTTCTGTTTGACAGTCCTCTGCAGTAATGTCATATCACCTCTTAGGTGTCCTATCTCCTAGATCACAAATTCATTTGTTCTCCTCTCCCTCCACGATATCCCAAGCAACCTCCTCCATATCCACATTTCACACGCAGCAATGTTATCATCCTTCGTCTTCGTCCACGTCTCGCTTCCATATAGCACTATGGGGAAAATCATTGCTTTGACAAGTCTCGTCTTTGTCTGTAAGCTCACATGCCTGTCCCTCCATATCTTATCCATCCCCTGCATTGCAGCTTTGCCCATTGAAATTCTGCGTCTCACCTCTGTATCGCATCTTCCTTCTTTCTCCACTATTGATCCCAAAAATGAGAAACTTGTCACAACCTCTATTTCCTCTCCATCCACTTCGAAGGTTTCCAATTCAGCCGTGGTCATGATCTTGGTCTTTTTGATGTCAAAATATAACCCTGCTTTATCGCTTTCATTCTTTAGTCTTATGAGTTCTGCAAGATCATCTTTTCTTCCCGCCAATAGTGCCGTATCATCTGCGTATCTTGGGTAACTACACTGTGGCCTATTGGCGACATAATAACACTGGGACCGGTTGAGATTCCAGAGTGTGCAACATTTTGTATTTGTCATTCACACTGTTCCTGACGCCTGCTAGACATATTATGGATCATCAGCCTGTGAGGGTGTATTTCAACCAGGTCTTGCATGGTATGGATCCAGTTATAACAGGTTTTTTATCGAACCAGTTCCTAACCAACTTGATGTTCTGTTTTGAAGAATTCGTCGAACATCTTCAAACATCCGAGGCGTGTATAGAGGACATGAAGAACGTCCTGCATCTATTCAACATCAATCACGCCAGATTATTAGATGCAGCGTTCGATGGCTGCATTGAAGTTGGTGACTTTGAAAAAGCGCTTGAATATGGGATCAGAGTCATTGAGCCGTACAGGTCAGAGCAAGCAGCCCCTTAATGTTTGCATTTAATGTAATGATACATGTACCAGGACGTTTTACATAGCTCCTTTATAACCTGTCAAGAGCAGTGCATCATTAGCCTAAATAGGGTTAAAGTTCAACGGTCTCGGTAGTCGGAACCTATTGCTTCGAGGTCCTTTTGGAAACTGGTGAAAGTCTTGTTCTTTTGGATGCTGTGTTCATAGTTTTTGCGCAAGCTGTTCTTAGTTCTTATTGCGTTATAAAATTGTTGTGTGGTAAATAGAAAGCTAATAGGCATGTAAACTAATAGACTATGCATATATAGGCAATTTGGGAAGCTAGTTCGTGAGTTGCTTTTACTGTTTAAATTCCTAAATATATCCTGCGTTGTGGAATAAATATTGAAAGCCTCCGTCTTGATTCTTGAACTGTCTCAGACCTTGTCTCTCGGGCTCGGAGTCTATTGTCTCAGAACCCACTGTCTCGGTTTCAGTCTCAAAGTTTACTGTCTGACATACAAGTCTGGCACACTTTCATTGCATACAAGTGTGGCACATTTTCAGTCTATCTAAGCAATTTATGAAATAGCAAAGCAAGACTTTAAACACATCTGTTAGTGTACATAGAACCATGGGCGCCCGCACATAGGGGCAAGAGGGGGCACTTGCCCCCCCCTGGAAAATTGAAATCTATTTTTCTCACTACTATTTTTGGGTTTATAGCAAATTTCTTCGCATTAGAGAATTTAAAAACCTACCTTTAGCTAATACTTTTAGATTTTTAAAGCAAATTCCTTTGCAAAAAGAAACAATTCAAATTACGAAATTTAAAAAGTGAAACCGAGAAATTTACATCAAGGAACCTCTATGAAAAATACCGATGCATGTTCTTAACTCCATGCCTGGCATTTTTTGACATCTCGCTACAAATTTTTTTAACCTTGACCATCATGTTTTGCCCCCTGCTGCAAAAATTTCTGCGGGCGCCCATGCATAGAACAATTCAGTTGGAAGAGTCTGTTTAGTTTGGGTTATAGCGACTTCAGATGGTTACTGTATCTATAATGTGTATGAATCTTGATCAGGTCTTTCACTCAGAATTGCTCAGAACCATTAACTGATGCTCAGTCATTGGATAGTGGTGCTTAGCAAAATGCTTAATAATAATATTGTTAATTAAAATGAATAATATTTGCACAGAACATTAGCATACCGGTATTCGTAGCGTTGATCGATGCCTCGAGTTAAATATAAGTTGTCAGTTTTATGATTTCAGATTGTGCCTTATTAAAATCATTGTCGGGGAAAAATTATTTGCTCAAGTGTGATTCTCATATTATAGGCTTCATGTATATTGTTAAGTTGTGTGTTCTGCAGATACTATTTACCCAAGTATCATCCGGATCTCGGAATCCATTTGATGAAAGTCGGCAAGATTCAGCTGCTTTTAGGGAAAACAAAAGATGCTATAGAATCTCTCAAGCAGGCAAGCACTCCTAAACACTCATTAATCACTTTTCCTAAATAACAATGCGTAATTATAATGCATGCATGGTTAGACAATTGTGTCAATCGGACACTCAGAGATCACGAAAATTTCAGACATCAGAAAGACGTTTCCTGAAAGTATTTATTTCTTAAGTCGACTGGAGCAGTGATTAAGTCATCACAATACTCGACGTATGGTTTTGTCTATGTTGGGACGGTTTTCCGCAGGAATTGCAGCATCAGCCTTTATCTGCCTCTGTATCGGAAATGCATTGACTTGAGTCGGTAGCACCTGTGAATTGCTGAGTGTTTCTTCATAAGTGTTTGATGGCTCTTCGACTCAGTCTCAACTGCCGCTCAGAGTTTGAAGATTTCTATTCTACTTTTGCATCCTAACAAACTCGGCTATAAAATCATTGCATGAACTTCACACTGTCAGTGTGGAAAGATCAGAAAGAAGCCAAGGGAAGACTGGTTACCTGCCACCTTAGACTGGTCACCTGCCACCTTCACCTGCCAAGGTTCAGAAAATGAAGCCATTGACACTTCATATCAGTGACTGCATAATTTGGAAATTAACTATCTAGAGGGATTGTTCCTCTTCTTGTCCAGTCTTTTGTGTTAATTATATTTCTTTACTCATATTCGAATCGCAAGCATCAGCTGGTGGCCAGTGGCGGCGCTGCGCCAGGGCATGGCAGGGCAAATGCCCTGCCAAAAAAGCCTTTGCCCTGCCTGTTGCCCTGGTCCTTGCCCTGCCAGAAATTTTACCATGGGAGAATTTCTTCGGGTTCTTACTGTTCACATCCGTCCGCTCTTGGGCAGGGCAAAAGTTCTGGCAGGGCAAAAATCTGGCAGGGCAAAAGTTTACGAAGAGAACTAAATCTGGCAGGGCAATTTTCTGGCAGGGCAAAAGTTCTGGCAGAGCCAAAATTTTGGCAGGGTAAAGACCGTAAAATTATGGCAGGGCAAAAGTTTTGACAGGGGAAAATTCTGGCAGGGCAAGAATTCTGTTGGCTCAAAAGTTCCTGCAGAGGAAATTCTGTTGCTGTCTATCCACATTACCATATAGGCCTACAACTAACAGCGTAGGCCTAGCTGTCGCTCTTTTGTTTTTCAAATGAATCGTAAGCATTTGCGTAGACAATAGACCTATGTAGCCTACCTGACTCCGTTACTTTATTTGCTGAACGTTTTGCTTTCGAAATGCTACTCGAAAGAGGATTTGCAATGCTTCACCAAATCACCGAGATTGGTCTACAGGTTGGGCCATAAAAACACCCTAAAGTTTTTTTGCCCATAATCTTGGCCAGAGGTAGTAGTTTTTAATGGTTTTTAGGCTTAAAGAAAATTCATATTCACACATGATGGCCAGATTTAATTGTAAAAAATATTCAAACAGAACAAAAGTTCGATCACTTTTAGTGGGACCTCTCGCTAACGTTATATGACGATTCAAAAAACATGACGCAGCAAAAATTAAGTAACAAAACGAATTTATTAGATAACATCTCAAATAATTGGTGCCAAATAGACTTGTTATTGACAGAAAATCGTTATTAATATTTAGGGAAAAAACAGATACCAGCATAGCTGCACGTCGCTGTGACATCATTTAGCAAGATGACTGTTAAGTTGGTAAATAAAGAATTTTTATGATTAGTAATTTTGTTTTTAAGACAATAAAATCGAAATTTCTATCAAATTAAAATGCCCAAGGTGTTGGTGGCAGGCAAAATTTGTATTCAGACACTTCATGAGCAAGGCCTTGGAGATAAAGCTATAATCGCCGCTAAATCTGAAGAGCTAAATAATTTATTGAAATAGAGAGTTAAGAAATGTGCCGTTTATGAAAGTAGATCGGTTCAACGTCAATATTAGCCTAATGTACTGTTTTCATTGCGAAGAATCAATGGTTCCAAATATCCAGATTTGAACCCTATGATTTTATCAATAGTGGAGAGCTATTGCTCGAGAAATACCTCAATCTGCAGTCAAAACCAAGAACGATAAGAGAATGAAAATTGATGGTCGCATTGGAGCTGATTGGGAAGATTTACCTCTGGAACACATCACCAAGTTCATTTAAAGACTGTGCAAAAGACTCAAAACAAGTGTGGGCATTATTGGTGGACACATTGAACACAAGATGTGGTGTATTATTATTTGAGATGAGACTTATAAAAAAAATCGTTTGTTGCTACTCTTTTGTTGAATTATGTTTTTGAATCGTCAAAAAGTCGGTTGTCTCACTAAAAGTCATATAACTCTTGTTCTATTTGAAATATTGCGGTGAAATCTGGCCACTCTGCGTTAATAATTATGAATTGTCTTTAAGCCTGTAAAATTTGATTATTTTTTTAACTTCTGGCTGAGATAATTATTGGCAAAAACCTTAGGGATCTTTTTGTGACCCACCCTGTAAAAGGATTCTAGGATTTACTTTTCAAATGTCAAAGTGTTCGGTTTCATGACTTCGCCCATTTGATCCTCTGACCAGCCAACCCTAATAGTGTAGGGTAAGTGATTTATGGCATGCACGGTAGCGCAAAATTATAAGCCTATGTATGCTCATTGCTCGTGCTACCGAAAACGCGACTCGACCCTCTGCCCTGGTTACTTGTGTGACTGCCCTGGCTATGCCCTGGCTACAAAAAGTGTCTGGCGCCGCCACTGCTCTGCCCTGGTTACTTGTGTGACTGCCCTGGCTATGCCCTGGCTACAAAAAGTGTCTGGCGCCGCCACTGTCTACCGGTTGGGCCATAAAATGACGCTAAATTTTTTCCCCATAATCTTGGCCAGAGGTAGTAATTTTGAATGAAATTTTACAGGCTTAAAGACAATTTATATTTACACATGATGGCCAGATTTCATTAAAATGTTGAGACAGAACAAAAGTTGTATCACTTTTAGTGAGATCACTCACTGTTATATGACGATTCAAAAACACGACGCAGCAAAAAGTAGCAAAAACGAATTTATAAAGTAACATCTCAAATAATTGGTGTCAAATAAACTTGTTATCGACAGAAAATCGTTATTATTATTTAGAAAAAGCAGGTTCCAGCATAGCTGCACGTCGCTGTGACATCAATTAGCAAGATTACTGTTAAGTTGGTAAATAAAGAATTTTTCTGATTAGTAATTTTGTTGCTAAAATAATAAAATCGATTTCTATCAAATTAAAATTTCCAAGGTGTCGATGGCACGCAAAATTATTATTCATACACTTCATGAGCAAGGTCTTGGAGATAAGGCTATAGCCTAATCGGCGCTTAATCTGATAAAAAAAATTATTGCAGAGATATGAAGAGCTAAATTGAAATAAAGAGTTAAGACATGTGCCGCTGATGAAAACAGATTGGTTCAACGTCAATATTACTGTACTGGTTTCATTGAGAAAAACCAATGGTTCCGAATATACAGATTTGAACCCGATGATTTTATCAACTGTGGAGAGCTATTTCTCGAGAAATACCGTAATTTGCAGCCAAAACTATAAGAACGATAAGAGACTGAAAATTGATGGTCACACTGTTGATTGGGAAGATTTATCTCTCGAACACATCACCAAGTCCATCAAAAACTGTGCAAAATACTCAAAACAAGTGTGGGCATTGGTGGTGGACACATTGAGTGTGATGTGATGTACTATCACGTTAATTTGATAACAATAATATTATTATTTGAGATGAGAATTATGAAAAATTGCTTTTTTGCTTCTTTTTGTTGCATTCTGTTTTTGAATCGTCAAAAAGTCGGTTGTCTCACTAAAAGTTATATAACTCTTGTTCTGTTTGAAATATTGCAGTGAAATCTGGCCACTGTGCGTAAATATGAATTGTCTTTAAACCTGTAAAATTTTATTAATATTTTACTTCTGGCCAAGATATTGGTCAAACACTTTAGTTGGGTCTTTTTATGGCCTACCCTGTATAAGGTTTCTAAGATTTGCTTTTCGATTGTCAAAGTGTTCGGTTTTATGACTTCGCCCATTTGATCCTCTGACCAGAGAACCCTAATAATGTAGGGTGGGTGATTTATGGCATGCACGGTAGCGCAAAATTATAAGCCTATGTAAGCTCGTAGGCTACTACCGAGCACGCGACTCGCCCTCTGCCCTGGTTACTTATGTGACTGCCCTGGCTATGCCCTGGCTACAAAAAGTGTCTGGCGCCGCCACTGCTGGTGGCTCTAGCCAAACTTGAAGAAATTGCTCAAGGTCGTTGAAGTTTCGTAGTCCCGATCCCAGAGATTCTGCATTTCAACATGAATGCTCAAATCGGCTAGCATGAATCTATAACAGTCTTAAAGAATTGACAACTGCGGTACTTTCATTAGTTGATTTGATAGTTTCTTAGTTTTGATTAATTCACATTTCGGTGTGACCCTGCGCACGTTACAAATTTATTTAATAATAATAATTACAGTGTTTGTTATCTTTTGTATGTCAGGCAACAAATTTATTTAATAATAATAATTACAGTTTTTGTTATCTTTTGTATGTCAGGCAACAAATTTATTTAATAATAATAATTACAGTTTTTGTTATCTTTTGTATGTCAGGCAACAAATTTATTTAATAATAATAATTACAGTTTTTGTTATCTTTTGTATGTCAGGCAACAAATTTATTTAATAATAATAATTACAGTTTTTGTTATCTTTTGTATGTCAGGCAACAAATTTATTTAATAATAATAATTACAGTTTTTGTTATCTTTTGTATGTCAGGCAACAAATTTATTTAATAATAATAATTACAGTTTTTGTTATCTTTTGTATGTCAGGCAACAAATTTATTTAATAATAATAATTACAGTGTTTGTTATCTTTTGTATGTCAGGCAACAAATTTATTTAATAATAATAATTACAGTGTTTGTTATCTTTTGTATGTCAGGCAACAAATTTATTTAATAATAATAATTACAGTGTTTGTTATCTTTTGTATGTCAGGCAACAAATTTATTTAATAATAATAATTACAGTTTTTGTTATCTTTTGTATGTCAGGCAACAAATTTATTTAATAATAATAATTACAGTTTTTGTTATCTTTTGTATGTCAGGCAACAAATTTATTTAATAATAATAATTACAGTTTTTGTTATCTTTTGTATGTCAGGCAACAAATTTATTTAATAATAATAATTACAGTTTTTGTTATCTTTTGTATGTCAGGCAACAAATTTACTTAATAATAATAATTACAGTTTTTGTTATCTTTTGTATGTCAGGCAACAAATTTATTTAATAATAATAATTACAGTGTTTGTTATCTTTTGTATGTCAGGCAACAAATTTATTTAATAATAATAATTACAGTGTTTGTTATCTTTTGTATGTCAGGCAACAAATTTATTTAATAATAATAATTACAGTTTTTGTTATCTTTTGTATGTCAGGCAACAAATTTATTTAATAATAATAATTACAGTTTTTGTTATCTTTTGTATGTCAGGCAACAAATTTATTTAATAATAATAATTACAGTTTTTGTTATCTTTTGTATGTCAGGCAACAAATTTATTTAATAATAATAATTACAGTTTTTGTTATCTTTTGTATGTCAGGCAACAAATTTATTTAATAATAATAATTACAGTTTTTGTTATCTTTTGTATGTCAGGCAACAAATTTATTTAATAATAATAATTACAGTGTTTGTTATCTTTTGTATGTCAGGCAACAAATTTATTTAATAATAATAATTACAGTGTTTGTTATCTTTTGTATGTCAGGCAACAAATTTATTTAATAATAATTACAGTTTTTGTTATCTTTTGTATGTCAGGCAACAAATTTATTTAATAATAATAATTACAGTTTTTGTTATCTATTGTATGTCAGGCAACAAATTTATTTAATAATAATAGTTACAGTGTTTGTTATCTATTGTATGTCAGGCAACAAATTTATTTAATAATAATAGTTACAGTTTTTGTTATCTTTTGTATGTCAGGCAACAAATTTACTTAATAATAATAATTACAATTTTTGTTATCTTTTGTATGTCAGGCAACAAATTTACTTAATAATAATAATTACAATTTTTGTTATCTTTTGTATGTCAGGCAACAAATTTATTTAATAATAATAATTACAGTTTTTGTTATCTTTTGTATGTCAGGCAACAAATTTATTTAATAATAATAATTACAGTTTTTGTTATCTTTTGTATGTCAGGCAACAAATTTATTTAATAATAATAGTTACAGTTTTTGTTATCTTTTGTATGTCAGGCAACAAATTTATTTAATAATAATAATTACAGTTTTTGTTATCTTTTGTATGTCAGGCAACAAATTTATTTAATAATAATAATTACAGTTTTTGTTATCTTTTGTATGTCAGGCAACAAATTTATTTAATAATAATAATTACAGTTTTTGTTATCTTTTGTATGTCAGGCAACAAATTTATTTAATAATAATAGTTACAGTTTTTGTTATCTTTTGTATGTCAGGCAACAAATTTACTTAATAATAATAATTACAATTTTTGTTATCTTTTGTATGTCAGGCAACAAATTTACTTAATAATAATAATTACAATTTTTGTTATCTTTTGTATGTCAGGCAACAAATTTACTTAATAATAATAATTACAGTTTTTGTTATCTTTTGTATGTCAGGCAACAAATTTACTTAATAATAATAATTACAGTTTTTGTTATCTTTTGTATGTCAGGCAGAGGTAATTGTCCGAACAACACACGGCTCAAGTCACGTGCTGTACGCAGACTTACTACAGTTGATGAACGAGTGTCAGATGGAGCAGTCCAGCATCCAGCCTCTCACCAACTGACAATAAATAGACTGTGGCTATGACTTTCCTGCCCAGGATATTCCTCTACTTGCCTTTGATGTTAGATACGAACAGAGTAAACACGTCCTGAAGGCGTTACATGACTTGCGTTGGGACATCGATAACTCTTACATGATGACGACTATTGCTTACGATTTTCAATGTCTAGTTTGCGACTTTCGAATGCTCAGACAGTTTCGAGTGTTTAAAAGTGACAGGGACGGGGCAGCGTTTGAATTAAATATGCTCTGGAATCTTGCAGCTTTCTTGTTGGCCATGCAGTGTTTAATCTAGGCATCTCTGGGGTGGGAGCAGTTGGCCATCTGCCAAGCAGTGGTTTGTCCTTGCCCCCACCCAGAAACTAGAAACCCCCATAGCAAGAGGATTAGATTGAACACTGTACATCGCTCTCACCTACAATTCTCAAGGTCTAACAAGTTGGACACCCCGATCCAAATGATAAAAACCTCAGGCTGGAGATGGTTTCAATGATAAAATTGTGTAGACACTTGTTTCTCTTGTTCTGCATGTGAGTCAATGCCACAATGCTTAAAACTCTGCAGATCCACAAGTTTTACTGCATGGGAAGATTTATTATTGCAGATATTTAAGATAATGATAAGTATAAAGAATGATGAACTCGGGATAATGACACAATGAATAATAGTCACAGGAACTTCACTGGAGAGCTAGAAATCTAAATGACAAATTTAATTTCAAAACACATGAGCAATATTTCCCAGAGTAAAAAAATGAATTTCACATGGTCCATGAGCAAGATCATATAACGCAGTTTGTCAATCACATTCACTTAATGCCTTCAAGGTTTCACCACACCTATATTGTTTGTCTTGAATAGTCTGCCATTGGAGATGGCAAGCCTGTTTTACCTATAGGGTTGACTCGTCAGTGTTTTATAGTTTCCTTAAAACCTTTTCGGTTATTGTGGTTGTACTGGGAGCGCCTCTGAGTGGCCTTCTTGTAGGAGCGCGATTCAAATTCTTTAAACGAATTAATATGTTCAGACTAAAAAAACCTGGTTTAAGGTTACTAAAAAACTAGCTATAGGTTTTAAAACTTGTGTAAGTGTGAAATGTCCACAAAGTTTTATAGTAAAGAAAACTTCTGATCTACTCAAAGATTTAAGGAAATTTGATTGAAAAAAGGAAGTTCAAAACCACAGAAAGGGGCTGTTCATACATTACGAACACACACTTGGAGGGGTATAAATTCGCCTATGGGTGCGTATGGGAAGGGGTCTCGGCAGTGGCGGCGCTAGGGGGACTGGGGGCTAAGCCCCCCCTACGAGAGGTTCGGCCCCCCCTAAAAAAAGGGCCAGCCGAATTTGTTTACATTGAAATATCCACGATTTTCGGCTGACAACAAAAAAAAGGTCGTCAGAAATTTTGGAGGCGAAAATGGAAAATTTTCATGAGATTTCGGTCGATGACTAAAAAAAAAAGGTCGTCAGAATTTTTGGCGGCCAAAATGGAAATTTTTTGCTGCGGGGCTCAGCCATCCCGAAGCTGAAATCCTGGCGCCGCCACTGGGTCTCGGCAAGATGTAGGCCTATGTACGCAAAATAAATGTCTAATTATGACGTCCACATTAGCCAGGCTAGGGACCTTGTGCAAGTCCTTCACTCGCAATTGCCCATGCGCTTCGATGTGAAACCTCTGAGGCAGTGTCCGTGCTGTAGTCAGAAGTGCCTCTGAGTTGAGAGCTTGAAGGGGTACTGTAGCAAATGCGAGAAATAAATAAATAAACTTACAAAAAGTTACCCATTGATCATATATTCGAAAAGCAGACTCACCGGCAAGCATCAGTCGAGTATTTGCTTCCTTTGCAAATTTTGCATTGTCAGATCCGTACAACCTCGATCTGGTCTCGTTTCCTTAAAGTGGTGCTATATAAATTTTGGCTTACAATTATTACAATTCACGAGCAAAGTAGCCTAGCTACTGCTATATAACAGGGTTTGCAAAGAGATCTTAGAGAAGGTGATTAGGCCTACAGCATAATTGCAGTATCGGGACCGTGAGTGTCGGTTAGGGTCAGTTTAGACGGCTAAGGTTATTATAGGGTTGATGTTGTCGTTAGATATTATCCAAAAATAATGCATATAGGCCCTACATAGGCTACATCGGTCCCCGATACCGCAATTACGCCGCGACTACATCGGTTATTCTTTGTAATAGTTCTCTGACTTAACTCTTGGCTGATATAAACGGCAAAAGAAGCAGCAGAAAGCAGACAGAAATCTCTGCACAGAGGAAAGTCGTCACTAGGCTTAAACGTCCACTGCGAGTCGTGATATTGAATCATGCAGAGATCAAAGTCTATCCTACGTTTAAGAAACAAATACATGATCTAAGACACATCTCAATGAAAATAAACAATAAAATGAAATAAACAATGATGGAAATTACCATATTAATAATAACCCACATAACCAATGATAAAAAATTACCCTCGGATTCCCCCCCATTGTAAATGTGAGCCATTAGGCTTATAATAATCGCTTATTTCTTGCAAAAATACATTATCACTTCACCAGTGACATAGCGGAACATAAAAAGTCTACTTCAGCGACGCAATAGGCCTACGTAGGCCTACGTGTGTCTGCATGCGGTGCATTAAATAGGCCTACGTAGGCCTACCTCACAGCCAGTTAAACAACTTTGATATACGGTTTTAAAAATAAAATTATACAAGTTGTCGTTCCCAAGTAAGCCAATAAGCCCATAATTACATTGAAATTATCCAGATTACGTTCACAGTACCAATTTAGGCAAAAACATGTAATATTCGAGTCATCAGGCCTACAGAATATATCGTGTCACAATGTTAGTGGAAGAACTTGTCATTTATTTAAATTATCTTGCTATAATTTATTACCTAAATTGGCGACTATATCATTTATTTACATGACAAGTTATATTAAGTAACATTAGCGTCAAACAAATCTACTCATGAGCATAAAAAATTTAAGCGAAATTTCAAGCGGAAGTAGACCTTTGATTTCATATCCGGTTATAAAAGTTCCATGGTGACGTAATTGTCATTGTCATTGTCTATGCGGCAATGCGGCTGCTTTTTTGGACTGATATTTCGATCTTGTTTCGACAGATTTGTCTGTAATTTGCAATAATATTTTCAGAAGGTTTCATACTAAGAATAGGTATATGGTTTCGTAACCTTTGCCTGTGTCGTCGTGACTGGTCATGGCTTCAAGTAATTTAGTAAGTTAGTTTGAACACTGGATCAGATCAGAAAATTAATTAAATTTGTAACTGCCACGCTGAAATGTAAATATCTGTATTGCGGAATCCATTCAATTCATCTGTTCTTTTAAATGGACAATCGAACTATCTGATTACCTGAACATTTAATATTATTGATTGCCAATCTGGTTTCTTATAATGAATTTTGTTTTGCAGATTTCAAGTAATTTTCAACTGCTAAGAAGAAGCGTTCCCGTAAGCAAACCTGGTGAGACAGCATAAATAAGGTAAGAAGAGTTAATGACTTGTGATCAATATTTGTCTTCTTTTGACTGATTTTGCCAGGGATGAGAAGCAGATATCTAAACACAGTTTCCAGCCGAGTGGGGTTTGAACCTGCAATTCTTTGGCTGACAGATAATTCATTAAGCTCAGCGTGCATCACGGTTTTCACTAAATGCATTGGAAATAGATTCATTCATTCTGACTTTTATAGGCCTATAACGCTCCTTCAAGAAAAAACTACACAGTGGCGCTCCCGACTCCAGCGAGCCCAAAAATAATAGTTTTAAGTTTAGTAAGGAAGGATCCTGGTAGAGCCCACGGCATGGGTGGAGCAGAAGACTCAGATCCAGTTTTTTACTGTGTAAACGGTATCTTTTCCCGGGATTAACCCCCCAAGAAGGCGCAGACTCATAAGTTAGCCCCTCCAAGAAGGGAAACCAAACTCCGCCCATGTCCCAGGGTGTAGGCGTAGCCAGGGCTTAAAGTGTGCCTGGACGATCATGGACGGCGTCCATGCACTTGTTTTACAATCTGAATGCCGTCCAGCCACTTATTGGCGAGCACAGACTAGAAAGGTAAGGGGCGTCCAGGCACTTATTTTGGAGAGGTAAGGGGCGTCCAGGCACTTATTTCCCCACACTTTAGGCACTGGGCGTAGCTCAAAAGAAAGGCCATTCCAGACCACTGGGCCAACCACAGAAAAGGCTGAATTCTTCATGGTAGTAGTACGAGCAAAAGGAACTAAAAGGACTTCCTTATCAGCAGAGTGTAACTGACGATGTACTTGGATACCCAATGTAAAGCTGCATAGCTCTCGGAGGTAAATTGGGGCGAGGCCCTGACAACATCGCCATACCAATGCAGCTACCCTGAACTCAATACGCTGGCGAATAGCCCCAGTACCTCAAGCATGATGTGATTAAGTCAGTGGATCATTAATTTTGGTCTGGGACTGGGAGTTAATACAACGCTACTCTCCTGAAAAGTGCCCAGCTGAGGTGAAGTTTGATTGATTGATATGAATGTTTCAATTAGTAAATATTGTATTGTATTTATCACAATTTCTAAAATATCATTGTCGGTGGCAAACTACTTCTAGTTTTCTTTACACAGTCAGCATTCGACATTATTGTTCAACAGAAAGCACAGTTTTAACTGTTTTTTAAAGGTGCAATTTTTTCTCCTGTATTGTTGATGGAAGACTGTTCCATACACGTGGACCAGCGACCCGAGAAGCCCAATCACCTATTTTGGATTTTTTATGCAGGAATCAACCGGAAATTAGTGTCCTCTAACTTTCATTTTTATTGAAAAGTAACCAAAGAAATTTGCCTAATAATTGTGCATGGTAGCAATTAAGGTTAGATTATGTGAATTAAGGTAGGGTAAGGTTAATCTTAAACAGTGAGTTGCCTGAGGCATTGTCCTGAGAATCAAAGGATCACGACTTGTGACCATGATAGAATTTCAGTCCTAACAGCATTTGCCTGGAAGTTTCTCCACTTGATAGCAGGCATCAAAGGATGGAAATCTCTTTATTATTGTGCTGGCATTGTTTTTCAGCTGCTTGAAAGGCAACGGCAGCTGTGGACCAGGAGTGATCAAAAGAGGTGTACTTGATAGACACCCTAGCATCTAGTGCTAGGCTCTCAGCTGCAAACGTTTTGTTAAAGAGTAAGTGTTCATAAACAACTTTAACTGCTAACTTTGAATCTACATGCTGCATGATCAACATTCTTTAAAATTCAGCACAGGTCTATTGACCAGACCTGCCGTTCCCTTTGCTCCGCTGCACAGCATCTTGTCTCCAATGCCTGTACTTCGATCAGGCATTGAAGAAGTTTCTCTGCTGCTGGCCATGTGGTCTAGAATGGTCTATCTCCAGAGTATCATCTGCTCTGACACATTCTGTGAGTAGTAACCATGAAGGTGTGGTCATATCCATTTACAACTACTTGGATAATTCTAGTTCTAAGGCCTTATGATGAATGGTACTGTAAAGAAAAAGGTATCAACCTTGAATTTAGTCCAAGAAAAGTGTGGTGCTCCTCCAAAATGGCTAATGCACAATGCGCACTCCTAAAAAAGTAGGCCTAACTGAGGTTGATGCGTTTTAGCAATATATCTCTGTTTAGTAGCTGTAATATACCAAATAAATTTTTGTCGATAGCAACGGCCTCTGTTGTCATAAGCTGTCGTCAAACTCTGGATCCATCCATCCATCTCTGTTTAACTAAAGTCATATCTGTATGGGTTTGTACTTTCGTTGACCCCTCTCCTCAGATTGCTAGGGCTTCTTTGTTTACTGATGATGATGATGAAGAATTGATGATGATGATGATGACGACGACGACGATGATGATAAGGAATATGGTGGTGCGAAATCATGCTTTTTTGTTAATTAAAAAGTTTCTTCTTTCTGTAGTTTACAAATGGCCAAATCCCGTCTACAGATCTAATGCCGCAAAGTGCTGATCAGTCTGCTCATAGATGGTCACATTGCAAAAAGATAAGGAACCTTTCTACTTAAATTACTAAGTTTTTGAGAATCAGTTTTCTTATCAGTTTCTTTTCAGTTTTCTTGGATAGCTCATTATTGATGCTGTTGTTGTTGTGGTGGTGGTGGCAGTGAATAACTTTGTACCTGAATGAAAGGTTTCTTCTTTCTGTAATTCAAAAGTGGCCAAAACCTGGTTACAAATCCATTATCATGAAAACTTGTTTACAGATCCATTATCATGGAGCCTGCTTACAGATCCATTATCATGAAACCTGTTTACAGATCCAATTATCATGAAACCTGTTTACAGATCCATTATCATAAAACCTGTTTACAGATCCATATCATGAAACCTGTTTACAGATCCATTATCATGAAAACCTGTTTACAGATCCATTATCATGAAACCTGTTTACAGATCCATTATCATGAATACTTGTTTACAGATCCATTATCATGAAAATCTGTTTGCAGATCCATTATCATGAAACATCTTTACAGGTCCATTATGATGAAAATCTGTTTACAGGTCCATTATCAAGAAAATCTGTTTACAGATCTATTATCATGAAACCTGTTTACAGATCCATAATCATGAAACCTGTTTACAGATCTATTATCATGAAACCTGTTTACAGATCCATTATCATGAAACATATTTACAGATCTATTATCATGAAAACATGTTTACAGATTCATTATCATGAAACCTGTTTACAGATCCATATCATGGAACCTGTTTACAGATCCATTATCATGAAAACCTGTTTACAGATCCATTATCACGAAAACCTGTTTACAGAGCCATTATCATGAAACCTGTTTACAGATCCATATCATGAAGCCTGTTTACAGATCCATAATCATGAAACTTGTTTACAGATCTATTATCATGAAACCTGTTTACAGATCCATAATCATGAAACCTGTTTACAGATCTATTATCATGAAACCTGTTTACAGATCCATTATCATGAAACATCTTTACAGATCCATTATCATGAAAATCTGTTTACAGATCCATATCATGAAACCTGTTTACAGATTCATTATCATGAAATCTGTTTACAGATCATATCATGGAACCTGCTTACAGATCCATTATCATGAAACCTCTTTACAGATCCATTATCATGAAACCTGTTTACAGATCCATATCATGAAACCTGTATACAGATCCATAATCATGAAACCTGTTTACAGATCCATTATCATGAAACCTGTTTACAGATCTATTATCATGAAACATCTTTACAGATCCATAATCATGAAAATCTGTTTACAGATCCATTATCATGAAACATTTTTACAGGTCCATTATCATGAAAATCTGTTTACAGGTCCATTATCAAGAAAATATGTTTAAAGATCCATTATCATGAAACCTGTTTACAGATCCATCAACATGAAAATTTGTTTACAGGTCAATTATCATGGACCATGTTTACAGAGCCATTATCATGAAACCTGCTTACAGATCCATATCATGAAGCCTGTTTACAGATCCATAATCATGAAACCTGTTTACAGATCCATTATCATGAAACATGTTTTCAGATCCATTATCATGAAACATAATTTTTTATTTACAGATCTATTATCATGAAAATATGTTTACAGATCTATTATCATGAAAATATGTTTACAGATTCATTATCATGAAACCTGTTTGCAGATCCATTATCATGAAACCTGTTTACAGATCCATGTCATGAAGCCTGTTTACAGATTCATATCATGAAACCTGTTTACAGATCCATTATCATGAAAACCTGTTTACAAATCCATAATAGTGAAACCTGTTTACAGATTCATTATCAAGAAAACCTGGGTACAGATCCATTTTCATGAAACCTGTTTTCAGATTCATATCATGAAATCTGTTTACAGATCCATTATCACGAAAACCTGTTTAAAGATCCATTATCGTCAAACCTGTTTACAGATTCATTATCGCGAAATCCTGGGTACAGATCCATTATCATGAAACCTGTTTACAGATTCATATCATGAAGCCTGTTTACAGATCCATTATCACGAAAACCTGTTTACAGATCCATTATCGTGAAACCTGTTTACAGATTCAATATCACGAAATCCTGGGTACAGATTCATTATCGTGAAAACCTGTTTGCAGATCTATTATCATGAAAACTTTTTTACGGATCCATAATCATGAAACCTGTTTACAGATCCATTATCATGAAAACCTGTTTACAGATCCATTATCATGAAACCTGTTTACAGTTCAATATCATGAAACCTGTTTACAGATCAATATCATGAAACCTGTTTACATATCCATTATCACGAAACCTGTTTACAGATCTATTATCATGAAGCCTGTTTACAGATCCATTATCATGAATACTTGTTTACAGATCCATTATCATGAAAATCTGTTTGTAGATCCATTACCATGAAACATCTTTACAGGTCCATTATGATGAAAATCTGTTTACAGGTCCATTATCAAGAAAATCTGTTTACAGATCTATTATCATGAAACCTGTTTACAGATCCATAATCATGAAACCTGTTTGCAGATCTATTATCATGAAACCTGTTTACAGATCCATTATCATGAAACATCTTTACAGATCTATTATCATGAAAACATGTTTACAGATTCATTATCATGAAACCTGTTTACAGATCCATATCATGGAACCTGTTTACAGATCCATTATCATGAAAACCTGTTTACAGATCCATTATCACGAAAACCTGTTTACAGAGCCATTATCATGAAACCTGTTTACAGATCCATATCATGAAGCCTGTTTACAGATCCATAATCATGAAACTTGTTTACAGATCTATTATCATGAAACCTGTTTACAGATCCATAATCATGAAACCTGTTTACAGATCTATTATCATGAAACCTGTTTACAGATCCATTATCATGAAACATCTTTACAGATCCATTATCATGAAACCTGTTTACAGATCCATTATTGCGAAACCTGTTTACAGATCCATTATCATGAAAATCTGTTTACAGATCCATTATCATGAAACATGTTCACAGTTCCATTAACATGAAACCTGGTTACAGATCCATTAACATGAAAATTTGTTTACAGGTCAATTATCATGGAATATGTTTACAAAGCCATTATCATGAAACCTGTTTACAGATCCATTATCATGAAAACCTGTTTACAGATCCATTATCATGAAAACTGTTAACAGATCCATTATCATGAAACCTGTTTACAGATCCATTATCGTGAAACCTGTTTACAGATTCAATATCACGAAATCCTGTTTACAGATCCATTATCATGAAACCTGTTTACTGATTCATTATCGTGAAAACCTGTTTGCAGATCTATTATCATGAAAACTTTTTTACGGATCCATAATCATGAAACCTGTTTACAGATCCATTATCATGAAAACCTGTTTACAGATCCATTATCATGAAACCTGTTTACAGTTCAATATCATGAAACCTGTTTACAGATCAATATCATGAAACCTGTTTACATATCCATTATCACGAAACCTGTTTACAGATCCATTATCATGAAGCCTGTTTACAGATCCATTATCATGAAACCTGTTTACAGATCCATTATCATGAACCCTGTTTACAGATCCATTATCATGAAACCTGTTTACAGATCCATTATCATGAAAACCTGTTTACATATCCATTTTCATGAAACCGAAATTACAGATCCATATCATGAAACCTGTTTACAGATCCATTATCATGAAAACTGTTTACAGATCCATTATCATGAAAACCTGTTTACAGATCCATTATCTTGAAACCTGTTTACAGATCAATATCATGAAACCTGTTTACATATCCATTATCACAAAACCTGTTTACAGATCCATTATCATGAAGCCTGTTTACAGATCCATTATCATGAAACCTGTTTACAGATCCATTATCACGAAACCTGTTTACAGATCCATATCATGAACCCTGTTTACAGATCCATTATCATGAAACCTGTTTACAGATCCATTATCATGAAAACCTGTTTACATATCCATTTTCATGAAACCGAAATTACAGATCCATATCATGAAACCTGTTTACAGATCCATTATCATGAAAACTGTTTACAGATCGATTATCATGAAACCTGTTTACAGATTCATTATCATGAAAATTTGTTTACAGATCCATATCATGAAGCCTGTTTACAGATCAATTATCATGAAAATCTTTTTACAGATCCATTATCATGAAACATGTTCACAGTTCCATTAACATGAAACCTGGTTACAGATCAATTAACATGAAAATTTGTTTACAGGTCAATTACCATGGAATATGTTTACAAAGCCATTATCATGAAACCTGTTTACAGATCCATAATCATGAAACCTGTTTACAGATCTATTATCATGAAACCTGTTTACAGATCCATAATCATGAAACCTGTTTACAGATCTATTATCATGAAACCTGTTTACAGATCCATTATCATGAAACATCTTTACAGATCTATTATCATGAAAACATGTTTACAGATTCATTATCATGAAACCTGTTTACAGATCCATATCATGGAACCTGTTTACAGATCCATTTCATGAAAACCTGTTTACAGATCCATTATCATGAAAACTGTTAACAGATTCATTATCATGAAACCTGTTTATTGATTCATTATCACAAAAACCTGTTTACAGATCCATTATCATGAAGACCTGTTTACAGATCCATAATCATGAAAATATGTTTATAGATCCATTATTATGAAACCTGTTTACAGATCCATTATCATGAAACCTGTTTACAGATCCATATCATGAAACATGTTTACAGGTCCATTATCAAGAAAACCTGTTTACTGATTCATTATCATGAAACCTGTTTACAGATCCATTATCATGAAACATCTTTACAGATCTATTATCATGAAAACATGTTTACAGATTCATTATCATGAAACCTGTTTAGAGATCCATATCATGGAACCTGTTTACAGATCCATTATCATGAAAACCTGTTTACAGATCCATTATCATGAAAACTGTTAACAGATCCATTATCATGAAACCTGTTTATTGATTCATTATCACAAAAACCTGTTTACAGATCCATTATCATGAAGACCTGTTTACAGATCCATTATCATGAGAACTGTTTACAGATTCATACCATGAAATCTGTTTACAGATCCATATCATGAAACCTGTTTGCAGATCCATTATCATGAAAACCTGTTTACAGATTCATTATCATGTAAACCTGTTTACAGATCCATTATCGTGAAAACCTACTTGCTGATTCATTATCATGAAGACCTGTTTACAGATTCATTATCATGAAGCAATGGAAGACCTGTTTACAGATTCATTGTTATGAAAACCTGTTTACAGAACTGTTATCATGAAAACTTTTTACGGATCCATTTTCATGAAAACCTGTTTACAGATTCATTATCAAGTAGACATGTTTACAAATCTATTACATGAAATCTGTTTGCAGATCTTATATCATGAAAACGTGTTTACGTATCATCAAGACCTGAGCAATATTGACCACGTCGCAAAAAAGATAAGAAACTTTTATTCTGAAATTATTAAGTTTATTAAAATCAGTCTTTTTATCAGTTTTATATCACTTTTCTTGGACAGCTCCATTATATTTTTGTAAATCAGTTTCTTTCAGCTTCTTATCAGTTTTTTGGGTAGCTTGTTATTAAAGCTATTTTTTTATAACATTATTATTGATGGTGGCAATAGTGGAATTCATTATTTGTTAACTTAATTGATTGTTTCTTCTTTCTGTAATAAATGTATGGCCAAAACCTGTGTTACAGACCCACTTCCATGAGGAGCTGAGCAATGCAGGCCAGAGTCATGTTCACTTTGCAAAAGATAAGAAATTTTTCTACTTAAATTATTTAGTTTTTGTAAATCCTTTCTATCAGTTATTTTACTGCTGCAATAAAAAAATTTAAATAAATTTTTTATCAGTATGTTATCAGTTTTTGGATAACTTATTAATGCTGTTGGTGATGACATTCAAGGTGCGGGCAGTGGTCATGGTGGCAATGGAATTCATATTTTTTAAACTTAATTCAATATTTCTTCTTTCTGTTATTAAAAATGGCTAAAACATTTCTTACAGTCTCAGACCCACTTCCATGAAAAGCTGAGCAATGGAGGACAGAGTCATGTTCACGTTGCAAAAGATACGAAACTTTTGTACTTAAATCCTTTAGTTTTTGTAAATAAGTTTTTATCAGTTTCCTTATCAGTTTTCTCAGACAGCTTTGTTAATGATGATGATGGGAAGTGGCAATTCTCTATTGAAATAAATAATGATAAAAAAGTAATAGACTAAAAAAAGTAATAAAATAAATAGATAATAATAAAGTGGTGGTGAAGAAAATCAATTTTTTTTACCTAATTAAATGTTTCTTTTTCTGTAAATAATAAATGGCCAACGCTGTCTTACAGACCAGACCGACTTCTATGAAGAGCTGATCAATGCTGGCGAGAGACAAGTTCATGTCACCAAAGTTAAGAGATCTTTCTACTTTTATTAAGTTTGTTTAAAATCAGTTTCTATCAGTTTTCTTTTGAATTGTCTTGGATTTGGTTATTGACGCTATTGATGACAATGGTGGTGGTTGTGGTGGTGGTGGTGGTGGTGGTGGTTTTTGTTTAAAATCAGTTTCTATCAGTTTTCTTTTGAATTGTCTTGGATTTGGTTATTGACGCTATTGATGACAATGGTGGTGGTTGTGGAGGCTGTGGTGTTGATGGAAATCATCAGTTTTTTTTAACCTACCCGTAATTTAAAAGTTTCTTTCCGTAATTAACAAATCACCAAACCCTGTTTACAGGTCCATTATCATCAAGACCTGAGCAATATTGACCACGTCGCAAAAAAGATAAGAAACTTTTATTCTGAAATTATTAAGTTTATTAAAATCAGTCTTTTTATCAGTTTTATATCAGTTTTCTTGGGCAGCTCCATTATATTTTTGTAAATCAGTTTCTTTCAGCTTCTTATCAGTTTTCTTGGGTAGCTTGTTATTAAAGCTTTTTTTGATAACATTGATGGTGGTGGCAGTGGTGGTGGTTCTGGTGGTAGTGGAATATCAGTTTTCTTGGGCAGCTCCATTATATTTTTGTAAATTAGTTTCTTTCAGCTTCTTATCAGTTTTCTTGGGTAGCTTGTTATTAAAGTATTTTTGATAAAATTGATGGTGGTGGCAGTGGTGGTGGTTCTGGTGGTAGTGGAATTCATTATTTGTTAACTTAATTGAATGTTTCTTCCTTCTGTAATTAATGAATGGCCAAAACCTGTGTTACAGACCCACTTCTATGAAGAGCTGCGCATTGCAGGCCAGAGTCATGTTCACATTGCAAAAGATAAGAAACTTTTATTCTGAAATTATTTAGTTTTTGTAAATCTGTCTTTCTATCAGTTTTTATATAATTTTTTTACTGCTGCAATACATTTTTTTAAATAAATTTTTTATGAATATGTTATCAGTTTTTTGGATAACTTATTAATGCTGTTGGTGATGACATTCAAGGTGCGGGCAGTGGTCATGGTGGCAATGGAATTCATATTTTTTAAACTTAATTCAATATTTCTTCTTTCTGTTATTAAAAATGGCTAAAACATTTCTTACAGTCTCAGACCCACTTCCATGAAAAGCTGAGCAATGGAGGACAGAGTCATGTTCACGTTGCAAAAGATAAGAAACTTTTGTACTTAAATCTTTTAGTTTTTGTAAATAAGTTTTTATCAGTTTCCTTATCAGTTTTCTCAGACAGCTTTGTTAATGATGATGATGGGAAGTGGCAATTCTCTATTGAAATAAATAATGATAAAAAAGTAATAGACTAAAAAAAGTAATAAAATAAATAGATAATAATAAAGTGGTGGTTGTGGTGGTGAAGAAAATCAATTTTTTTTACCTAATTAAATGTTTCTTTTTCTGTAAATAATAAATGGCCAACGCTGTCTTACAGACCAGACCGACTTCTATGAAGAGCTGATCAATGCTGGCGAGAGACAAGTTCATGTCACCAAAGTTAAGAGATCTTTCTACTTTTATTAAGTTTGTTTAAAATCAGTTTCTATCAGTTTTCTTTTGAATTGTCTTGGATTTGGTTATTGACGCTATTGATGACAATGGTGGTGGTTGTGGAGGCTGTGGTGTTGATGGAAATCATGAGTTTTTTTAACCTACCCGTAATTTAAAAGTTTCTTTCCGTAATTAACAAATCACCAAACCCTGTTTACAGGTCCATTATCATCAAGACCTGAGCAATATTGACCACGTCGCAAAAAAGATAAGAAACTTTTATTCTGAAATTATTAAGTTTATTAAAATCAGTCTTTTTATCAGTTTTATATCAGTTTTCTTGGGCAGCTCCATTATATTTTTGTAAATCAGTTTCTTTCAGCTTCTTATCAGTTTTCTTGGGTAGCTTGTTATTAAAGCTATTTTTGATAACATTGATGGTGGTGGCAGTGGTGGTGGTTCTGGTGGTAGTGGAATATCAGTTTTCTTGGGCAGCTCCATTATATTTTTGTAAATTAGTTTCTTTCAGCTTCTTATCAGTTTTCTTGGGTAGCTTGTTATTAAAGTATTTTTGATAAAATTGATGGTGGTGGCAGTGGTGGTGGTTCTGGTGGTAGTGGAATTCATTATTTGTTAACTTAATTGAATGTTTCTTCCTTCTGTAATTAATGAATGGCCAAAACCTGTGTTACAGACCCACTTCTATGAAGAGCTGCGCATTGCAGGCCAGAGTCATGTTCACATTGCAAAAGATAAGAAACTTTTATTCTGAAATTATTTAGTTTTTGTAAATCTGTCTTTCTATCAGTTTTTATATAATTTTTTTACTGCTGCAATACATTTTTTTAAATAAATTTTTTATGAATATGTTATCAGTTTTTTGGATAACTTATTAATGCTGTTGGTGATGACATTCAAGGTGCGGGCAGTGGTCATGGTGGCAATGGAATTCATATTTTTTAAACTTAATTCAATATTTCTTCTTTCTGTTATTAAAAATGGCTAAAACATTTCTTACAGTCTCAGACCCACTTCCATGAAAAGCTGAGCAATGGAGGACAGAGTCATGTTCACGTTGCAAAAGATACGAAACTTTTGTACTTAAATCCTTTAGTTTTTGTAAATAAGTTTTTATCAGTTTCCTTATCAGTTTTCTCAGACAGCTTTGTTAATGATGATGATGGGAAGTGGCAATTCTCTATTGAAATAAATAATGATAAAAAAGTAATAGACTAAAAAAAGTAATAAAATAAATAGATAATAATAAAGTGGTGGTGAAGAAAATCAATTTTTTTTACCTAATTAAATGTTTCTTTTTCTGTAAATAATAAATGGCCAACGCTGTCTTACAGACCAGACCGACTTCTATGAAGAACTGATCAATGCTGGCGAGAGACAAGTTCATGTCACCAAAGTTAAGAGATCTTTCTACTTTTATTAAGTTTGTTTAAAATCAGTTTCTATCAGTTTTCTTTTGAATTGTCTTGGATTTGGTTATTGACGCTATTGATGACAATGGTGGTGGTTGTGGAGGCTGTGGTGTTGATGGAAATCATCAGTTTTTTTTAACCTACCCGTAATTTAAAAGTTTCTTTCCGTAATTAACAAATCACCAAACCCTGTTTACAGGTCCATTATCATCAAGACCTGAGCAATATTGACCACGTCGCAAAAAAGATAAGAAACTTTTATTCTGAAATTATTAAGTTTATTAAAATCAGTCTTTTTATCAGTTTTATATCAGTTTTCTTGGGCAGCTCCATTATATTTTTGTAAATCAGTTTCTTTCAGCTTCTTATCAGTTTTCTTGGGTAGCTTGTTATTAAAGCTATTTTTGATAACATTGATGGTGGTGGCAGTGGTGGTGGTTCTGGTGGTAGTGGAATATCAGTTTTCTTGGGCAGCTCCATTATATTTTTGTAAATTAGTTTCTTTCAGCTTCTTATCAGTTTTCTTGGGTAGCCTGTTATTAAAGTATTTTTGATAAAATTGATGGTGGTGGCAGTGGTGGTGGTTCTGGTGGTAGTGGAATTCATTATTTGTTAACTTAATTGAATGTTTCTTCCTTCTGTAATTAATGAATGGCCAAAACCTGTGTTACAGACCCACTTCTATGAAGAGCTGCGCATTGCAGGCCAGAGTCATGTTCACATTGCAAAAGATAAGAAACTTTTATTCTGAAATTATTTAGTTTTTGTAAATCTGTCTTTCTATCAGTTTTTATATAATTTTTTTACTGCTGCAATACATTTTTTTAAATAAATTTTTTATGAATATGTTATCAGTTTTTTGGATAACTTATTAATGCTGTTGGTGATGACATTCAAGGTGCGGGCAGTGGTCATGGTGGCAATGGAATTCATATTTTTTAAACTTAATTCAATATTTCTTCTTTCTGTTATTAAAAATGGCTAAAACATTTCTTACAGTCTCAGACCCACTTCCATGAAAAGCTGAGCAATGGAGGACAGAGTCATGTTCACGTTGCAAAAGATAAGATACTTTTGTACTTAAATCCTTTAGTTTTTGTAAATAAGTTTTTATCAGTTTCAGTTTTCTCAGACAGCTTTGTTAATGATGATGATGGGAAGTGGCAATTTCCTATTGAAATAAATAATAATAATAAAAGTAATAGACTAATAAAAGTAATAAAATAAATAGATAATAAGGTGGTGGCAGTGGTGGTTGTGGTGGTGAGGAAAATCATAATTTTTTACTTAATGAAATGTTTCTTTTTTCTGTAAATAATAAATGGGTAACACTGTCTTACAGACCGACTTCCATGAAGAGCTGATCAATGCTGGCAAGAGACAAGTTCATGTCACCAAAGTTAAGAGACCTTTCTACTTAAATTATTAAGTTTGTTTAAAATCAGTTTCTATCTGTTTTCTTTTAAATTGTCTTGGATGATTGATTATTGACGCTATTGTTGATGACAATATTGGTGGTTGGGGTGGATGTGGTGTTGATGGAAATCATCGTTTTTTAACCTAATTTAAAGTTTCTTCTTTCCGTAATTAACAAATCACCAAACCTGTTTACAGGTCCATTATCGTCAAGACCTGAGCAATATTGACCACGCCGCAAAAAAGATAAGAAACTTTTATTCTGAAATTATTAAGTTTATCAAATTCAGTCTTTTTATCAGCTTTATATCAGTTTTCTTGAACAGCTCCATTATATTTTTGTAAATCAGTTTCTTTCAGCTTCTTATCAGTTTTCTTGGGTAGCTTGTTATTAAAGCTATTTTTGATAACATTGATGGTGGTGGCAGTGGTGGTGGTTCTGGTGGTAGTGGAATATCAGTTTTCTTGGACAGCTCCATAATAAATTATTTTTGTAAATCAGTTTCTTTCAGCTTCTTATCAGTTTTCTTGGGTAGCTTGTTATTAAAGTATTTTTGATAACATTGATGGTGGTGGCAGTGGGGGTGGTTCTGGTGGTAGTGAAATTCATTATTTGTTAACTTAATTGAATGTTTCTTCTTTCTGTAATTGATGAATTGCCAAAACCTGTGTTACAGACCCACTTCCATGAGGATTGAGGAGCTGAGCAATGCAGGCCAGAGTCATGTTCACATTGCAAAAGATAAGAGATTTTTCTACTTAAATTATTTAGTGTTTGTAAATCAGTTTTTATCAGTTTTCTCAGACATCTTTGTTAATGATGATTATGGGCAGTGGCAATTTCCCATTGAAATAAATAATGATGAAAAGTAATAGAATAAAAATAATAAAATATATAGATAATAAGGTGGTGGTTGTGGTAGCAGTGGCGGTGAAGAAAATCACAATTTTTTTACCTAATTGTTTCTTCTTTCTGTAAAAAATAAATGGTCAACAATGTCTTACAGGCCGACTTCCATGAAGAGCTGATCAATGCTGGCGAGAGAAAAGTTCATGTTGCAAAAGATAAGATACCTCTCTACTTAAATTATTTTTATTTATCTACTTAAATATCTACTTAAAGCGAGCACGACGCCTAGAGCGCCGTGTTCACAGTGCTAAGACTGAGATGGCCAGATCTTTGCGTCGCGCAGAATGGCTAAAGGGGCTTCGGGAGTATCGCCAAACCCTAAACAACAGACGCTCGGATTTCTGGCTACAGACGATCAAACTCCACCGTACTGCGCCTCGCAAACTATGGCAAACCATCGACAAGGTGCTTGGTCGGGGACGAACTCCAGCGGACAATCTCATTTCAGCCGATGAATTCCACCAGTTCTTCGACAAGAAAGTGGCTGACGTGAGAGAGTCCACTGCTGATGCTGCTGACCCAACCTACGTGCCTACATCTCACTGTCTACCGTCATTCGCGTCAGTTTCAGTTGGTGACATTCTGGGGCTCATCCAGTGCACTCCAAACAAGCAGTCAACGGCCGATCCACTGCCCACGTGGCTGCTGAAGGAGTGCGCTGGAACGATCGCCCCATTTATCACTCAACTGGTAAACAACTCTATAGCAACTGGCAAAGTTCCAACGGCCTTCAAAGTAGCAACCATCACTCCGCTACCAAAGAAACCTGGCTTAGATACTGCGGACGTCAAAAACTATCGGCCAATCTCCAACTTGTCCGTTATGTCAAAAATTCTGGAAAGGGTCGTATCCAGGCAACTTGTTCACTATCTCAACATCAACCAGTTATTCCCAGACAGGCAGTCGGCCTACCGTGCTTTCCACTCCACCGAGACGGCTCTCGCAGATATTCTGTCTGACATTCTTCTTGCGATTGACTCTGGCAACTTCTCTCTTCTTTCACTCCTGGATCTGTCTGCCGCATTTGACACTGTCGATCACACCATCCTGCTCCAGCGACTGCATCTTTCTTTTGGTTTGTCTTCCACTGCTTTACAGTGGATGGCCTCCTACCTTACTGACAGACAGCAATGTGTCCGCCATGCCGGCTCCTCTTCAAAATCCACCTTCATTACCTGTGGCGTTCCTCAAGGCTCAGTCCTGGGACCCATTCTCTTTCTCCTCTATACCGCCGACATCTTAACTCTAATATCCAACCATGGTCTGCAAGGTCATCTCTACGCTGATGACTCGCAGATCTATGGCTTCTGTCGTCCTTGTCCAACCGAAGTCCAGAATCTGCGATCCATCTCAACGAGCTGCATCAGTGACATCGCTGACTGGATGAAATGCAACAGACTGCAACTTAATTCATCCAAGTCGGAATTTCTCTGGTGCTCGTCTTCGCGCAGAGTGGGAAAACTAGACCGCAGCCCATTCGATATTGGTGGGAATGCTGTCGTGCCAAAGAATGAGGTCCGCGATCTCGGTCTTCTACTCGACAGTAACCTGTCAATGACATCGCATATCACTGCAGTTGTACGAACCAGCTTCGGAATACTGAGACAGCTGAGATCTGTGTCTCGGTCACTCACACAGGAAGCGACACGCCACCTGATACAAAGTTTGATTTTGGGCCGAATCGATTACTGCAATGTCGCCTTTGCTGGCTTGCCGCAGCGCAGTATCATTCGGCTTCAGGCGGTCATCAATGCTGCTGCTCGTCTGGTCCTGCGATTGAAAAAATTCGACCACATTTCTAACGCGATTCGGGACCAGCTTCAGTGGCTTCGCATAGGTGACCGCATCAATTTCAAACTTTGTATCCTAATGTACAAATGCCTCAACAATTGCGCACCAGCCTACCTCGCGGACAACATCAAACCGTTAGCAGACGATCCAAGGAGGTCCCGGCTGCGATCGTCCAAGACCGCCGACGTGTTCATTCCTGCGACGAAAACAAAAATGGGCGATCGCGCCTTTCGCGTCGCAGGCCCACGCGCCTGGAACAGTCTTCCATCAACTCTCCAGGGAATCAAAACTGAAGCAACTTTTAAAAAACAATTGAAGCTACACTTGCTCTCGAGCTCATGACATTTACTCTGACATTTGACATTATGCGTGTAAAGCATCCTAGAAGTGGCTTGCCTCTGACGATGCTATACAAATTGTCTGAATTACATTACATTACATTACATTACAAATACAAGATTTTACCATGATATCTAGCTTTTTTAAAATCAGTTTCTATCAGTTTTCTTTTGAATTGTCTTGGATGGTTGGTTATTGACGCTATTGTTGATGACAACCATGGTGGTTGTGGTGGCCATGGTGTTGATGGAAATCACAGTGAAAGGACTTAGGTACAAGATTTTACCATGATATGTATCATTTCTACCAGTTATTTAAGAGTGACTGAATAAACTGTGGCAGAGATACATCACTACCTTTACTTTTCATATCAGCAACTGCATTTTGCCTGAAACTTGAGGGTTTGTTCCTTTTCTTGTCCAGTCTTCTGTATTAATTGTATTTCTGTAATTATATTCTAATCACAAGCATCAACTGATGGTCTAGCCAAACATGAAGATGGTGAAGTTACTCAAAGTCGGTTAAAATTTCGTAATCCCAATCCTAGAGACTCTGCATAACAAAAGAATGCTCTTCCGCTCTCTCTTCGTAGCTCAATTTCACTTCCTTCCTTCAAAAAGCGGCTAAAAACTCACTACTTCTCCTTGGCTTTCAAGCACATGGATCTTCCTCTGGTGGCTGCCTATCCGTGCCTCAGATTCACATTTCAGTGTGACCTTGCGCACGTTACAAATTTATTTAATAATAATAATAATGCTCAGAATAATCGGCTACCATGAATCTATAGCAATCTTAAAGTACTTTCATTAGTTGATTTCGTAGTTATTTAGTTCTGATCAATTACAGTTTGTGGTCTTTTGTATCAGGCAGAGGCAATTGTCCGAACAACACACCTCAAGTCAACTGTACATGGACTTACTACAGTTGATAACGAGTGCCAGATGGAAGTGTCCAGCATCCAATATATAACCAGCTGACAACAGATTGCTCTGCTATGACTTTACAACCCAAGAAATTCCTCTACTTGCCTTCGACAACTGATATGAAATTATGAACAGAGTAAACAGTTTATATATAACAACAGGTTTTAACAAGTTCCACCATTATGCGTGGTCGATGTTAAGCTTTTGAACAATCATTTGGCATCAAGAGACATATAAAGCCAAACTGAACTGCGTTTGGATTCATAATATGCATTTAACGTACTGTAAACAATCACACATCAGTCGCATTGCCGAGCACACGTTGTGCAAGTTGCAAAGTACCATAAAGTAGCAAATTTCAATCAAATTTGGCTGAATATTTCTGGGTAATGCAGATTCAAAAGCTTCTCTCATAATGATGGTTTTATCTAGAAATTTCCTTGATTCCGCATAAATCGGTTATTTTAGGTTCATATCAGTTACTAACTTACTAGAGTATTAACTATACACTTTTGATGTGTAGTACTTGAATGAAGTATAAGTACTTCTTACTCTACTAGCCTTGTGGAAGTAGTACTGAACAACATACAATTTGCAATTTAGCATTCGACCACAGCTGAGCACTGTTTTTCAATTTCGTACAAAAGAAAAGCAGAAACGTCGAGTAGATCTATATGAAAGGATTAAAAAACCATAAGTCAATCATGCTGTATCCTAAAAAAAACATGCTCGACAAGCCTTTCAGCAAGGTTTTCCACCAAAGCAATGAAATTTGTCAAAATGCAACTGGGAAACCAATGTAGTGTTAGCTTGTGCTTCCATTCTCAGCAATTGGACTCCAAACAAAAACCACATCCTGTGCTAGCAATTCACACACCTTACCATTGTCTAAAGTAGCAAACTAATCTCCTGGATATAGTCATAATTACGGCTTCGTTGTGGAGCGCCATCAACCGAAGGCCTTCTACCTTAGACACTGGCACAAACATAACTAATTACAATTTCACCCAATGACCAAAGTGCTAAGCACAGGGTCCTAAACAGACAAGTTTTCTTCAAAAAGGGTATCTACAATGTCTCAAGCAACACCACATTCTGTACATGCCTGCACACTCAACTCTATTGCTTACAAAAGGGAAGCAGCCGGTACGCAGTACAGTACATCTGTCTCCAGGTACTGCAAAGACAAGCAAGGACAATTATTAAAACAGTTAACTAGCGACGACGGCTTGTGTCATGCAACCAATCCCCTGATGACGACGACGATGACGATGATGATATCTTTCTTCAGTATCCTTTCTTCACGCGCTGTGGCAAAATTGTGTCCTGTGCCGATTTCAGGAATGACAGCAGTCCGTAGCGTTTGCCTTTTCGACGAAAGTAATTCGTAACTACATCGCCGTCCGTATCTGAAACAAAGAATGGTTTCGTTAATCATCAATTTGTCGAGCTATGGCTACCCACTTCCTCTAAGGCTATGTACATTGTACAGCTTAGAACAAACTAGTGCAGCAACTATATACATCCCACACCTCATAAAAGTTGAAAAATGGGAGTGCACCAGAGATGACCATGAGATATTTCAGGAAGTCCTAGAAAAGCGCCTTACAATCGGCTCAGTCAAGTGCATACTTATGTAACCATAGCCATAACTAGCAGTCTTGTTTGGTCAAACTGAATATTTGATAAGTCAAGGGTTCGATATTCACAATTCAGAACAAATGTTCAGTATGACATTGTATGTACTACACACAGACATACAAAAATAAATATGTGAATACATACAAACACACATACCCGTATGTACAAACATAACCTATTTAATCTACTCGGCACACTAAGAACTATGCGCAGCTATGTACACTTTTACTTTTAAAAGAAGTTGTAATTACAATGTTGATTAGCATTTTCAAAACTTCTCGCAAGAGCCATTCGGTTTATTCCAATACTTGTCAATGCACATTCACATACCCAAAAACCAGAAAAATGTCTGCTATATTTTCTGGAAATGCTCATCTCGTTTGACTAAGAATGATAATTTTAAGCCTTAAATCTCAATATTAACTTCAATTAAAAAAATTTACATGGAGCTCTGTCAACTTACCTCTTGGAAGTTCCGATGGCACAGAAGTTGGTAGAACATTCTCATTGGCTGACAGAGATACAAACAGAGCGAACGGAACAAGCCACAGGCAGACGGTGAAGAATGCCAAAACCTAAAAGAAATCACCATTTTATGAATTCATATCAACGATCGATGAACATAAACTGTTTTTCATAGAAAATAATAGAGATTTCAATATTTAGCTATTAGCTTTCAATTTATACCAAGTCATAAAAATCATCTACCAGTAATTCTGTTTGAAAATGATGCATCGTTAACTTAAATATTCCAGTTGGCTCTAGTACATATGGCAGTTTAAACATCATGACCACCGAAGTCATAATTCTATGCGATTATTAGTCATATAAGCTACTTTGTTAGTAATTACTAATCTTAACCTTGTTTGGAGAATAATTATATTATTCTAGATGAATATTTAAAATGGATAGACACTGACTTTTCGTATGATTTATATCATGTCTGCTATTCAGAAGATACTTGCAAAATTCAACCGTAAAATGATGTATTCAAGCCCTTAAATTAAGCATAATAAAGAGAAAACTATGCATTCAAATGCACATTTAATGCTAAGTCAATACCGGTTGTGCAATTTTAATCATAAATCATGCACAATCTGGAAAACACATGTTACAAAGTTGGTCACATGTTTCCCAATAAATCACCTTAACCCGTTTGTTTCTCTATCTCACCTCCGAAAATGGATGCCACACAGATGAAAAGTACGAAAACGCCAAATAATGGTCGGCCATAATCATAACTGAAACAACAAAATAACAGCTGCAAATGAATTAAAAAACCAAGTTCACAAAATCTGCAAACTGCAGCACACTGTATTCTTTAATTCTCTACTGCTAGCAGCCTAAAGAAAAGGCCTGTATTATTTCTAAAAAAACGTCATACTAACGAACACTTTTTGCCACAATTGAAAACTTAGTCTATATAATTGTCGACCACAGATATTTCATAGCAAAGCAGCTTATGTCTGAGTATTCTGGATATATCAATGTCTACTGCTTTCCCAACATTTTGACTAATGGCCTGTGAATAAACTGACTTAGGTTTTTATGGATGCTGAACAAATTCATTAAGCATTCTATAAGCACCTAAAACTCTAGAGCTGTTGTTCGATTAAAAAATTTAATCGCGATTAATCGCACGATTAAAATTTTTAATCAAAATTAACGCATATTAACGCAATTAATGCATATTAATCGACATTTTTCACATTGCTTGACATATATCTGTTTACTTGCTAAGTTTATTATAAAGCAGCTCAATTAACCATAAGCCTAAAAGTAAATTAGTGAATTCTTGATTAATAATGATTGTTAATTGTTATTCTTCTATTTCAGAACAGGTCTGTGTAATAGAAATAATCGATTAAACACTAAACAGCAAACAATTCAAATCAGCCAGTGCTGCCAAAAAGTTGTCTACTTTCCTTTTAGTTTCAGCTTGGCCTACCTTTACGACATTAACTTCCATAAAGTGAAACTACGGGTTCAACTAACACATAGGCTAAAGGTGAAACTAGCACATATTCGATTTGTCGAATAAGTCTATCGTTCAACAACTGATTTCGTGGCTCGTCTTCAGAATCGGATGACAGTTCATGCAGCCGCATTTTCCTTTTAGGTGGTTTTTTACTGGGTGCTGAAGGTCAACACGTTGATCTGAGTTTTACTATTAAGGTATTAATCAACCTGCTCATATGGTGCAGTATTGTACCGCATAAATCCGATATTAGAGATACTGTGGCGTGCAATGGTCATTATAATCGGTATTACATTAACGTGCGCGATAAACGCGCTAAAAAATTAATCGCAAATTTTTTTAACGCGTTAATCGCTCGCGTTAACGGCGATTAATCAACAGCCCTACTTAAAACTGTTCTTTTTGGCCGCGCTGGAGTCGGAAACACCTCTGAGTAGTTTCCTTGAAGAGGCTCTATATAAATACTTGAATGAATGAGTGAATGAAATTGAACTACCGGTAATCCTAAAGTGTGTATACCTGCAGCGAATATGAAGGAAGGGGAGGTGAGCTGAATGAATGGAAAGGTATTCAGTACAAAGTAGTACGCGAGATTTGCCAGGAGGCATCCGCCGAGCAGCGTCCATGGAAGTTCTTCGAAAACCAGTAATCCAACAAGTATCAAAGTTGTTCCCTAAAAATATTAAAGTACTAGAATGCAACCAAAATGAGAACACAAGTTTAAAACTAGTACCTCATACATGTAAATTCACAGTAACAGCGCCTTAAAAGAGTGGAAATTACGTAGAATTTTAAAAATCATTTAATCAAATGTAATGTTACCATGCAATTGGAGACAATTTCTTTCCTGCTATCCTCAGTGACCTGGACATGTCCTCCAGGTCACTGCTCAGCCAAAAGGGGATAGCTGGATACTCCCTTACGCCTCATTCACATAATCAACAGGAATCACACTGGAAATGGACTTACTGCCAGGATGCTGCATAGATGACTTATTTGACATTCATTTCACTCAACTTCTCATTTAACTGACATCCTTAATTACTCATTCTCACTTCTATGTATTATAGCAAATTAGCAATGCACCATTGTTTAGTTGTAAGTGGTGTAATAAAGAATATACTTACTTATTTAATTAATGCTATTGCCTACAGTATAGCTTTATTAACATACATACAAGTAGATCTTTATTATCCTTTAAAATAAACCTATTGATATAAAAAAAGACACAGTAATTTCATTGCACATAAAATTGCCACAAAAAGTCATAAGTCGATATTTTTACTTTTCAAAGCATAACATGCCATTTTAACGAGAAACACGTCCTTTTTACAACGACATCGAACGTATCATTCTAGCTCAATTCTAACTGAATCTATGAATGAAAAACTACTTGGTTGTATGGAAACTATTCATCGTGAAAAATGCATCTAAAGTTGGCTGTCTATAAAACAAATTTAAAATCATAACTTGTACGAAAACAATCACATAATAACCCTTCGTTGTTACTTTTCTCAACCATCTCTGTTTTTGTAAAAAATATTTTGAAATTATGAATTGTAATAATCTAATAAATAAAAAAGACATTGATCTGCTCATTTTCTCAAAAACGAAATATCTCACTTCGCAACTTAAAACTTGTTTTCTAGATGGGCCAGTGGGTCACAAATTGTATGTACCTAACATCAGGGGCGGGTCCAGGGGAGGCCAAATCCGGCCATGGTCCCCCATTTAGAAATTTATTTATTTTTTACCAGCTGTTCTGGCTAGGAAAGTTGACGTGCTCCCCACCCCATGAGTAGTTTCGTAGGACCTCCACACGAGGTCCGTACAGGGGTTTAAGAACACTGCACAAACAACAAAAAAAGGTCATCACTTATTTTTGCAGGGAAAATGGTCTAAATTTTTCCTGGGAATTCGACAAATGACTAAAAAAAGGTCATCAGATTTTCGGGCAACCAAAGATGAAATTTTGTCCCTGTCCCAAGACCGAAAACTTTGGCCCCTCCCCTTCAAAACTTTCTGTATCCGCCCCTGCTTAACATCATGCATGTGTGACTGTGTGCATGCACCATACATGCACGAGTGTTTGTATATATTCTAGCACCTCTGGGAGTTTCTACATCTTTTTTCTATATAAATTTCAATCACAATTCTTATCATCACACAATTGTATAGTCGTTTAATATTGTGAATCCTACCAATAGCATGAGGTTTATGATCTTCTTCGACATGACCGTATACTCTTCAACAAGTTCTGCCAAGTAGTACAGTCCGGCAGCTTAAAGCAAACATAAAATTCACTAATATATGAACTCAAAAGTGCAGAAACATAATTCCACAAAAGACATTTAAAACCATTTAAAACTTAAACGAATGGTTGACCAACAACAGCAGCAGTAAAATTCTTATAATTTTCTCAGCCTTACACTAAAATTAAAGTAATCTAATCTCAACACCACTTGATTGCCAGAAAGATAGTTAACCCAAATAAAGTGATTTCCTCAATCTCTTCATCTAAGTGAGTATCCATTAACTAGTTACTCTGGCTTGATCCATAGTGTCTCAAATTCTGACACACCAACTTAGGGTACAATAAGTGATTCACATTATACTTAAATAACATAAGCGAGGATCACCTTAGAAATGTTGGAAAGGTACCACACAAAATAATATTCTGTTACAGCAGATACATACACGCATGTCAAACTGAATTAACTGCCAAAAATTTATGCAACAAATTTAGTTGTTAGAATGGTGAGTAGCATCTAGCAGAGCTATAGGAGCACTTTACAAAGCACTTTAGCACACGTCTGGGTATTTATCCCGTCTGCACCCATTTATATGCAAGATCATCCAATCGTTTTTCCTCCCTATTTTTTGGAGGGAATAGACGATTCTTGCCACTCTAAAGTACACACTGCATTTTAAAACATCTGTTGAAGTCACTTTCGTTCGTCACTTTTGCATAGCAGCGTCAATGTGTAGGGCCATTAATTGCTCGTAATTTATATACACTGCTTTAACTACTTTATGACAAAGTAAATAACTTCACCGATTGAAAGTGTGACGAAACATATCTGAATAAACAAAGCAATCCACGTCAGAATATATAAAAACCACATTTTAAACTGCTATTTCGGCCACCGACGTTGCAACGACTACAACAGCCTCTGTTATCGCTCAGTCTCAGAGGTGTGCGTCGCTGATTAGCTTACGTACAAGACCAGATTAGCAAGTAGCTACTATAGCCTACTTGCACGCTTTTGAGAAACAACCAGGCTATCATTTTGAGGTGAGTACACCCTGACAGGGAGAAAAACCGACTTCTTTGGGCCCGAAAATATTTTACGTGGATGCTGAGGATCCGCTGTTAACAGTATGTGCGTGGCGGACCGGTGGCTTGTCGGAGGGGAACCACTGAAGGGTGATCACAGCAGCCTAGTTCACAGTAGGCCTAGCCTTAATGCGGCCCCCGATACTCGCGACAGATTGTCATTTTAGGATTCTGTGTGAATTTTATTCGTACAATTATTAGGCCTATGAATAAAAAAAAAGCATGCACCATTACATTTTCTGCAAGACCGTATAGATATTCCTGATGTGAAATTCGGCGCCCTGTCTTGAAAATAAAGTTCAAGAACGTTATGAATATTGTCACGTGGATATATACAGTCATTGATCAGCGTTTATTCCAGCAGTCATTTAGGGGAACTGATATTTATACGGGGGGGGGGAAGAGGGGAGAAATGACCGATATTGGCGGACGGCAACCACTAGTGGCTTTACCGACACTGCTCTCCTTTGGATTCAGTCTTATCTCTCATCACGCACTTTCTCAGTCAAAACACTTGAAACGTCATCTCAATCATGCCCTCTCACCTGTGGTGTTCCGCAAGGTTCTGTCCTCGGGCCCTCTTGTTCATCCTCTACACCACTCCACTCAGTTCACTCATAAAAGCATCCACAGTCGACCATCATCTATAGAGTAGTGGTTAACACGCTGGCCAAGAGTGCGAGAGGTTGCAGGTTCGAGCCCCCGTTGGGCGGATTTGCTTTGTAGGCTGCCATCGGCGCCGTGTAATTACAAAGCTGTCTGTTCAGTTGGTAGTTAAGTTTAATTAAGATTACTGCATAACCTGTAAATGTAAAGCGCAGTGCGTCTTGCAGGCGTTTAATTAAAGAAAAAATATTATTGGGGGGTCCCGTAGCTCAGTGGAGAGAGCGCTGGCCGTTAAACTGAGAGTCATCCGCGCGACCCGGGTTCAAGCCTCGCACGGGGCAAAAATTTATTTGAATTTTCTGTTAGCTGCCATTGGCGCTTTGCTGTTGTGTTGCTTGACTCGGGTTCTGCTAAAAATAAAAGATAGCCCCTCCCACTCCTGGCTTGGCCGAATCAGGGGTGATCCAGTACTTAGGCCATTAGTGTTAAGTTACCGAACCTGTTGTAGCCGAACTGCGTGTCGTGCGAAGCAGGCCGTATTTCGTATAACTTGTACATGTAATCGTTCTGCGGTTTGTCAGATTGAATGTCAATAAAAACGAAGATTATTATTATTATTATTATTATTATTATTACTTTATCCGCAAATTCTCCTGTCCGAAACCTAGGTGTAATCTTTGACCAGCATCTTAGCTTCTCCGACCACATAACCCAACTTTCCCGCACTTGTTTCATGCACATACGAGATCTCCGCAGAATCCGACCTATGCTCGACTTTAAAACTGCATCCACAATAGCCACATCCATAGTTCATGCGAAACTTGATTACTGCAACTCTCTCTTCCTAAACATTGATATAACCAAAATTAACCGCCTCCAAGCTATCCAGAATGCCCTCGCCCGTGCAGTGACGAAAACCCCCAAACGTCACCACATCCAGTGGCGTAGCCAGGAATTTTTCATGGGGGGGGTTTTATGGTCGGAAACCGTTTTTTGCTATTTTTTCTTACTTAAATGGAAAAATAACCTTAAAAAATCTTTTTTTCGGAGTCAATGGGGGGGTTTTGACCCCCGAAACCCCCCCCTTGCCTACGCCACTGACCACATCACTCCTGTCCTGAAATCCCTTCACTGGCTCAAAATACCTGAACGCATCGAATACAAAGTCCTCTCACTCACTTACAATACACTTCAATCATCCCAGCCGTTCTACCTTCGTCAGTTGTTCACCATCCAGCCACCTCGTTCAACACGCTCCTCATCATCCATTGCACTGCTTCGCCCTCCCATCACTTCATCACTGAAATTTGCAAACCGCTCCATAGCCATTGCCGTTCCACCTCTCTGGAACAAACTTCCGCCAGCACTTCGGCAAACTTCCGACCCAACATACGAACTCACCAAAACTCCACCTCTCGCTATCTCCCCACAGGTCTTTCACTCAAAACTGAAAACATTGCTCTTTCACAAATCCTATCCTGATTCCTCCTCTTCTCATCACATCCCACGTCATTTCAATTCTAAACATCACCCACCTTAGCCGTCCATCTATCTGCCTGCCTGACTCTCCGGACTTGACCCGCTGCCTATCGATTTTGTTTTGATTGAGCGCCTGTGAATAAGCTGGTTCCCGCGACTTGGCTTTTGTGGGCGCTGTAGAAGTTTCGAGATTACGATTACGATTACTAGTCGGAACTGATGATGCCCTTTGACCGGATATTTTTTCTCACGACCATTTTTAGTCTTTTTCCCAGAATTTCAGATAGTCGCCAAGTTGCCACTTCAGATAGTCAATTCTGCTCTTTAAAATGTGATGACCCTTATTAAGTGTTTCGGCCAAATTTTTTTATCAACATACCGACATTAGGGATTAAATCAAACCAATTTTTTAATTTGATGACTTTTCAGTACAATGATGCACTGTTTGAAATCTTCTGGCAGGGCTAATTTCACTAATCAAGAGTTGTGGATTTTTTTTGGGATGCTACGCGTCATTTTCGGGGGGGGTGGATGGCACATATATACATGTAAAAACACCTCTCAAATTTTATGACGAAAAGGTCATTCCTGGGGGAAGGAACTTACACCCCCCTACAGAGTAAACACTGGTCACTGACATAGAAGTACTTCTTCTAACTGAAGTACAATACTTTCCTATTGGTTGCAAAGTCCACCATCACCATTCGAAGTGATCATGACAAGACCGCTGTTAGTCTCTTCTCAGGCAGGCAGAATAGGCTATTAAAGCCTAAATGTGCCTAAAGCATCTGCCAGAAGACTCACCATCAGAGAATCCATTGAGTTGACTGTTTATTAAATCTGAGAGTGAAGGTCAAGGTATTGAACCTGTTGACACATATCTCAAGGCATCAAGAGGACGAAAGGTTGGAGATGTGATGGTATTTTAAAGGGAAGGCCTTTGGCGCTTGATAGAAGAAAAGATCACAGCTCTTTTAAGTTAACAAAATCAGGGACACAGCACTATATTGCAAAACCAGTGACAGATGTTTGAGAGCTGGAATCCATTACTGTGAGCTTCGTGAATGTGGCTGTCGGAGTATGAAGTAAAATCAAAAATTTCCAATGTAATATAGTTTCCACATATTCCAAAATCAACCTCTGTAACCCAATTTGGCAGCATACATTGAACCCTAATCATCATGCGCATAGCATCAAGTGCTAGTTACTCTAAAAATATTCCATTTCCAAATGCAATCCTTTGGATATAAATCCATCAAGATCAATGAGCATTGCAAGGAAATGTGAATAGACTGCAAATGATATGGATTCCAAAAATGGAGAGTAACAAAGATCTTGTGGTTCAAAAGTCCTGACATTAGCGATTAAATAAAACCTGGCTACAAACACAGAGACAACAGTACTGCTATTTATAAATTTTAATCTGAATTGACAGTCACATTTTATTGTCAGTTGGAAAGATAGTCCAGCATTCAATTCATCTCAGACAGTCCAGTCCGCAATAGATGCATATACAATGCAATTTGCAGATACGTAAAAATTGCAATCTTCAGAATGATAATAATAATAACAGTAATAATAATAGCAACAATAATAATACAGAATAACAGAATTAAATCTACGTTTGCTTAACAGTCACACAGGACAACCATCAAATTACAACAGTACGGATTTTTTCTGTCCTATTTAGTATTTACACAAGTAGCGGAGGATGGCAAGCGAACAGAATGCTGCCATTGATGCAGACCAGTCAGATGAATCTTACTGACCTGACATTTATATAGCGCAACCAATGCCCACCATACCTGCAGTACCCCATTAAATGAAAAACCTCATTCAATATCCAAACAGTTTTTCGTTAAAGCAGTTACATGCTGCATATTAAGAATCGACAACACAAACCCAATCTAGAGAATTCATATTTCAAACGGCCAGTGATTGTTATAATGACAAACCTGAAAATTGGAAAGCACAGGTTGAATAAGACTAGCAGAAACCAGGAACAGAGTTGCCTAAGCAGAATACTGAATGAAAAATGAAATGTCGCAGGCCAGCACTGAACAACATAGTTGGGATTATAATTAAAACAAAATGACAACAGAATTTAAAATCACCGTGCACCACTCACTTCGCCATAATCGTATAAATTTTAATCATACACTGTCAGAAAGAAGTCAGAATTGTTCAATGCTATACATTACACAACACGATCATTTTGAGTGTAAACATTCGCCCGAAAAAATTAGCTTAACGTAAAAGCTGGCTAGAACACGAATTTCAACTGTTTTGCAACAGACAGTGAACACAACTCCAATGTCTGCTAGGATGCTACGTAAGAAATGTGAAGCATCACAAATGACCATTTTATCTTCTTGGAGCCTGCTCTGGTACCAGAAAACATCTACCACTAATCTAAACAATACCAATGCCTGCCAAACCTGTAAACACCAGCTTTTCTTAATCCAAAATCCAAAACTCGGAATTAAAGAGAAGCCAAAAAACCTGCAGCCAGAACATTTAGCCATCACCGTTAGAACAATCGACTGCTTTAGTCTGACAGAAACCAACGAAATGAAAGCTACAGAAAGCATCTACAAGAACCTGAAGCATGGTGGCTGTTGCGAGTGGTCTGTGGCACGTTCTCATAGTCATGCACCACGATGCACTGGTCAAATACAATTCACCATGGATACAGTGGAACAGAGATCCAATTCAATTGAACTTCTACACTGATGTAGTAACACTTGCGGTCACAAGCACACGAATAGGAGCTACACAAGCAATTTAAGTACAATAAAACTAGTTAATTAGACATGATTTATGCTTATACAGTGCCTTCCTATTATTGCCAAACCTATGCAGATGTAAGATGCATTCTGTTGCATTGACAACAGCATGTCAACAAATTTCGTTCCAACTTCTGGCAAAGACGCAGGTAAAAGTGGTAGCTATGAATCTTGAAAAACTCTCGTGTGCTAGAAAAACACCGCAAGTACCAGGTAGTGATGTTCATAGGTGATTGTTAGCAGTACCCCACAGCTTTTGAGCAGGATTTTTAATTATATTAACCTTGAAAACTGATAAATATAGACACACATCGACTCTCATGGCAACGAAATAAATAGACAAAAAATCAGCACCTATGTACAGTAGCGAGAAAACGAATGGTAACAACGAAGAACATATAAAACGAGACATATCATGACCGACTAATTTGTTTCGTATAATGGCAAACCAACACAGTAACTCCAATTTTGTACTGATGTCGTTCAGATGACAACAAAACTGCACTTGTAAGTGAGGCATCACCTTTAAAACACCATTTCACAACTGCCATATAAGCGCCCGCAGAGGGTTTGCAGGAAGGGGCAAAACACAACAACGGTCAGTCAAAAATTTTCTTAGCAAGATCTTGAAAAATGCAAAGCAAGCAATTAAGAACATTGGTACGGTACATAGAAGTTTCTTAATGTCAATTTATCAGGTCAACTTTGTGTTTCTTTAGTATCATCAGTGCTCTATTGCAATGAAATTGATTAAAAACCCCAAAGTGGTAGTTATTAACAAAGTGGGTGTCACTTTTCCAGGACAGGGCAAGTGCTCCCTCTTGTCTCTATGTGCGGGTGACCATGCTCATTCAGATCATTTCAACAACTCCACATAAAGACACATAAACAGAGGCAGATCCAGGTGAGCCCTAGGACACACGGAGATCCAGATACAGGATAGTTCAGCTCAACCACAGACCACGGACAACAATGCATTTTTTGCCGGAACAATACGTATTCAAAAAGAATAGAGTTCAACTCATGCTCAGTGATAAAACAAAACTGAAATTATGTTACAACATGAGGCAGTACCGGTAGTCTGTAACATTAACAGACGTCTGCAACATTTCTGGTGCCTTGTAATGACATCAGTATCACTGCGACATAGACACGCTTAAAGGCGTCACCAGCTCGTCATTGCTCACAGAAATGGAAACTTTTACCCACGGGGAGGGGGCTTAGATGCTGCCCTACTGGAACACACTTTTGCAATCATTGCAAATGGTTTCTTCCACAGTGCTTCCAAGCTGTAAAGCAGCAGCCCTTAACAAATATCCAACATCTTAACCACATTCTTATCCACAAACACGTTTTATTCAAACATATATATATATATACACCATATATATAATACAAAAGTGTGAGTATATATATGTTATATATATATATACATATACACACACAAAGGCTGTTCAAGATTAAAAGTTCTTAAATAGTTAACTATTCAAGATTAAATTGATTAATTAACAGGTACCTTTGACTAAGTGTCTTCTCCAATTAGTAATAAAATGTACAAAATCAACACTACATTCAGTTTTTTAAATAGTAGAATCAATAACCAACAGTCACTTAGTAGTAATGTCCACTCTACAAGTAACCTTTTTTACAGGTTTTCAGTTCAAATGTCCTTCTAGAACAATCATGCAAACTGAAATGTTCCTCCACAGAAGCTCACAGTACTCCAGCTCTCAAACATCTCACTGGTTTTGCAATATAGGCCTAGTGCTGTGTCCTTGATTTTGTTAAAAGGGTTTTGATCTTTCCGATCAAGCACCAAAGGCCTTCCCTTTAAGATACCACCACATCTCCAAATGAGAATCGTTTACGCCACTCAGATTTTATTGGAGGCACTACTGTTTCTGCCCACTGTCTTCAAAGACGTTTCTTTTTCCAGGGATTCTTTGCATTCTTATTAGGTTGCACTGTGAGATGCACTTTATAAATCCATAAGTAGTATAGTCTGGTATAGTGCATATACATATATATTTAAATAAAACTCATGTAAATTATATTATATATATGGCATTACCCGCATATGCAGATATATAAATGAATGAATATATATTGAGAAACCCATTCGTGAAAGGGAGGAAGTCAAAAAAGGGAGGAAGTCAAAGAAACAAACTGTGTAGATCTACTTCAATTCTGTTTGCTTTAGTTGACAACCAAAGAGAGAAGGGGAAGAGGGGGGGACCGAAGACAACTGATGACCCTACTGCACAAAAAGCATTTGCTACAGGTCCTTGTTAGGTAAGGTAAGTTGATGACATTTATTAAAGGTCCTGAATAGTAGAGTGCAGGAACTGAAGAATGGGTGAGGTGCAGGCAAAACACCAGCAACAACCAGACAACCAATCACATTGTAAGGTAAGGTAAGTTGATGACATTTATTATAGGTCCTGAATAATACAGCGCAGGGGTGAGGTGCAGGCAAAACACCAGCAACAACCAGACAACCAATCACATTGCCTCACAGCTGCATTGAAACGACGGAACATGACAGACAAGTACACTGAGATTATCTGACAACAAAGAGAAGTTCCAGACTTCAACACCAAAAGCGCCAGCCAATTAATTATCGTACCTGAGCACAGGTAGATTAGCACACCTCAGCAGGTAAATCGTCATACCAGAGCAGTCAAAGCATGTAGTCCCATTCTTACTTCCTTAATGCTGCGACTCTCCACTTGCAAGATACATCGAGTAATGCATTACAGAATGCCAATATCGACTGTACACGATATATCATGGCTGCCCTTTTAACATAAACGCAAACACACACAAACAAACAGCACAGACAAAAGCACACACACTAATAGAGCTAAGCAATGAAATGCAAGAGCAGACATAAGTTGCTAGTATGCCATTGTTGATCACCAAGTCGACTAGAGTTAACTTTGAGCAGCAGAAATTATCGGACTATCTCTCTCTCTCTCTCTGTCTGTCTGTCTCCCCTCAATCCCATCACTCACAGACCGCTGCCACTCACCAAACCAGCATGTAAAAATCATCACTCCCTTCTTATCAGGCACACATATGTACATAAAGGGGTACTCAAGGTTCCATTTGTGCAGACTGCAACTATGTGGAAATAAGTCTCTTCTGTGGTGGACAAAATGGTCTGAAGTGAGCGCTGACAGGAGCTACGTGTGCCTACTGCTGAAGAATTTTTTTATTCAACTCAAAACCGTGCTAGAGTTGGGAGCGCTTCTGAGTAGTCACCATACAGCTGCGCTATATAGAAATTCCTGAATGAATGAATGCACCCACACATGTATATTTACATACACACGGTATTGCTTATTATGTGCACACATATATAATTATATATATGCATATTAAACTAATGTAACTAGGTTATGCTTACAATCAATGTATGCTGACTGGATGTGCTCAGATCTGTGCTATACATCACATAGGATCTGCGTTTGCCAAAGACATGTGACCTTGACCTACAAACCTCCTCTCTCATCTGCTCTCACCTTGATTATAACAACTCTGTCTGCAGGTATAATCAGATCTTTTCGAGCTAACAGGCTTCAACGCAACTAAAACCATCGGACTTGAGTCGCGTCTGTTCAAACTCCTCAACTCTGCTTGTTGGTCAGCTGCATTGGCTTCCGGTTGAATTCACAACAAGATTCAAACTGGACTTGTAAAACCCAAGCACTCCCACCTACCTACAACCTTTAGTTTCATCTCACAACCCACCTCACAATATAAGATTTATAGCCATGGGTCTTTTGGACGAGTCTTGATTTACCATGGTCATGGTAGCTTGTGCATTCCGTGCAGTTGCCCACAGGAATGGACTACCAGAGCATATATCCATTGCACCACAGACTTGTCTTCTTCCAAAACTAACTGCTTCCCATTGGACTTCAAACATCTGGATATATGTAACTGCATTTCTTCTGGCCACTGACTAACCATGCCATAGATTCACATGTCCATGTGACTTTGCATGCGTTAAAATATTTGTAATAATAAAAATAATAGCCATGATGGCTTGCACAAGTAGAACAGCCCAATCTAGATACAGAAATCAGAAATGAAGAAAAGTAAAATCGTTTTGACAAGGACAGACCAAATCTGCACTACAACCGATCGCAGACTTTGAAATGTATGGTAACGAAACGGAAAGGAATAGTAGGGCACATTCGATGCACACACACAAAATGCCTGCGAGGGGCTCTTTCGAACAATATTAATTTTGTTATTACAAATATCTGTATTGCATGGTTACTACGTGCTATAAAACATCATAACTGACAAGAAACAGAGCGTTCAGTCACTTGGCCATTGACTCCGCAGAGGGAAGGCTGTCTGCTCACCCAACTACAAAGAACGTGAATCAAACGACAAAATTCAATTAAGACCCAGAAAATGCCCGGTGCACAAACTTACCCGAAAATCATCTAAAATAAAGACACAATTCACAAATAAAAATACAACACGTCACAAAACCAGACAAATACAACGACAGACAAGTGGTTACCGATCACGCTCAGACATCACCGACAACAGTGTTCGCTGAAAATCAGAAGATAGTGTGGCCACGTTGTTTATTTCTTCTACTTGACACACTACAAAATCCTTTACAACACGGTACAATACGAATAACAAACTGTCTGAGTATATACACCTGTTGCTTGTAATTGCAGACCTGATCAAAATCGTATTGTCATGTGCGGAAAAACGTCATCAGTAGAGCAACGCCGAGCGAAAGAGAACAAGTTGTTACCACCAAAATGAGACAAATTTCTACTTTGGACAATTGGATTTCCCAATGCAGACCACACATCCTTCAATCAAAGCATCTCTTGTCTGATGTTAGCCACCACTTACTGTGATCAAAGCTTATAAGAACATCTCTAGAATATTCCTCAGAGGTATGCCTCGTCAATAATGTTGTGAATTTCTAAACATCATGGCAATTTTGTGGACCGCAAATTCACCCTGAAACACATGCTAAATTCAACCCAAAATTCACCCTGGAACAAGACGTATGTGTACCAAAGTACCATATGCCTGAATACTTCAAATCTCATTATTTGATCGATTCCTCCGCATACTTTCACATAAATGTTTTTATAAATTGTCGCATGAATGATCATTAAGTTTCAAAATAACTTGGAAAAGTGGAAACTGAAATCCAGTTCAAACCATACGGCAACTGTCAGAGTTCTCATATGCACAGTCAAATTCGTTCCTCTAAGAGAATTCGCCATGACATATACAAAGAGATTTCACCGAACAGCAAGACATGTACTCTAGCCTTAAAAGGTAAGACCAATGTAGGTTTGCTCAACCTTGTCAGAGATACATGACCGCAACAGTCGTCACAAAAGCTGCAAACAAACGACACTAAACTTGTCGGACAACACAAGAGAAGTTCCAGACTTCAAAGCCAATGCTGCCGACTAAATCATCGTACCCTGAGTAGTCAACAACTCAGTTCAAAGTACTGACCTAGATATTTTCGTGCCACAAGACCTGCCCCACCTAGGGAAGAAACCCGAACTTCAGCAGCCCGCCCCACCAGCATCCCAAAAATAGGTAAACTGCATCAAGGAACAATCCGTTTTGGCTTCCCACATCAAGCAGGTACTAAAATAAACAATTAAACAGGAACGAAAGCAGCTCTCTTACATTCTACACTTCTTCTGGGTGTTTTTTTTTCGATCGAATAAACCTCAGAATAGAAACCATAAAACTGGCCAACAGACAAAAAGATCTGTCTAGAACACTAAGGAGACAGAAATCCGAAATTCCAAGTCAATGCTCACAAACTATGACTGTCAGTTGCACACAGGAATTGCATGCACAGAAGCTGCAATCCCTGCCAGAATCAAACAGAAAATTTTATGGCACTCCAACATCGAATCTGATCTGACACCTTAAGAGGATATTTCTAAAACACATCCAAAATAGCCAGCAGCCGGAACGCAAAGAAACTTGAAGACTCCGTTAGAAAACTGTACAACAAAAATTGAGAAACCCTCTAACTTCACACTCTCCACATTCAGTAACTTAAGTATTCTGCCACCGTCCGCCTAAGTTGAGTATAATTTATTATGAAACAGAAAACGACTAAAATGAACGATATCTGTACACAAAAAAACTCCAACTGTCTACAAGTCACGTAGAGCATCGATAATAAAGGTAATCTGGAAGCACTACACCAAACGGGGATAGAAAACATCAACGAATAACATGTACATGATTTCACTCCGATCGAACGCCCATGGAGAATTTTTTTTAGAAGCCAACTTTTTTAAAATTTCCTCCCCCCAGATTTGATCAACATTGCAGATCAAATCGTTTTCAGACTCCAATCCCTTAATCCCTATACACAATTTGCAATCGACACCGATACAACACGAAACTTCTATCTAAGATGTGTAGAGAATAGTCCTTTTTTTTATCTGTTTCTATCTTTACAAATTTACAACGCTATGGCATAACACTTGGTCATGCACGCTTTTTAACTTCTGAGAACAACTGGCCTAAATACCCAAGTCTTCTTCGATGATTCTTAACACTCGGTAACGAATTGTTCATACGCAATTGGATGCAGGAAGCTAAAGACATGATTGTAAAATGTACACTAGAAAGAACGTCTGATTGTACCATTAATGGTAGGTAGTATATACTATGTTATTCGGCATAAAAGAGCATATAATTATGGGCATGTGGTTCTGAATAGGTTACTTTGCATGAACAGCCCATGTCGGTGACCTGCAGTCAATACGTGTGCATTTGAATCTGGATATATATAGCTGCACTTCGTCTTGTGGCTATTCATTGAACATGATCTGAGAAACTCTCCGCACTACAAGGTCGAAAAAGTCTCTCTTCGGTTTTCCTAAGTCTCACTCTTCCACTGCTGGTCCTAGTAATGAAAATAATTTGGCATCTGTTATTAACCACGATTACATATATCTTGCTAGTACTGTACACACCACACCAGCTGGTTCACAGTTTCTACGATATCTGTCCTCCAAAAAACCCTGTAGTTATCTGACCATCTATGCAGGGCCTGCCTGAAATGCCCCAGGTGCTGGTGCTGCACCTCTCTGCTGCCAGAGCATCCAACTGAACACAGGGAGACCGACCTTCTCTCTAACGGAGAACACCGTTTAAGGGAACTGGTTACCAACAGCACGAAACAAAAGTTACAGTATTGACAGACGAATTGCGCCGTTCAACATTTGACAGCACGAGACGGATCTCTCTCTCAGCATTGCTGCATCGCGTCAGGTCATCCTGGATACATTGTTTTACTTCCTTCATTCCTTCCTCTCTGTCTGTCTGTCTGTCTCTCTCTTCGCTCTCTCTCTCGCTGTCACTTCGTGGCTGCGTTTCCTGCGTGCTTTCGCTTCCCGTAAATGTCTGATAAAAAAGCTATGCTAATCCTGTCAACAGCACCAAGAAGAGTCCATTGCGTCTGTCCTAATGATGATCCATGTTATGATTCTGAAACAGACAAACAAACAGTCAATGTTAAAAGCGTCATTCTGCCACAACAATGCCCTGTTAAGCTTAGAAACCTGTGAAACACAGAAATCATTCCATTGCTAAACTAAAGTTCATGATTGTTTTAAATAGTAATCTTGCCAATACTCAAGATTCTGCAAGAATATCCCGGCTAATAATTATAACTCTGCGAAAATAACTCTAGTGCTATTACACATGATTCTGTAATAGAAAACCCATAAATGTTTCTGCAACATTCATGATTTGCACAGGAAAACTCAAAACTGATTCTGTTTGTATTAAGTCTACACCACATAAGGCAGGCAAGCACAGTGCTACACTCTCCAGAGCAATTTCCCACAATGGAAAATCGAACTATGACTTGGATGCACAAAGCCACTAGGAACAGGTGCTGGCAAGCCCCTTTCTGAATAGATTGACAGCTGGCCACTGTGGAAGTCATGCAGCAGCCTGTGAAACTTTGCAAAATGTGGATTTATTAACCGGCCGATCTCTGGAGTTGAAATGATGTAAGCCACATAGACAACAAAGGCAAAAACCTTGCTTATTATATGCCAAGACTCTTTCGAATGATTCAGTATTTACATAAACATGCCTTATCAAGTCCTCAAAAATTATTGGCATGAGAGAAACCATTCAGCATAGCATCATAGCACAACACAGCACACACACGCAGTGACAGTCAATCTTATATGATGGGTAATTAATTATTCATGAAGATGAAATTGCATAATAATAATACACCCAATAAAAGGACAAAAAAGACCATTCAATGCCTCAGCTAGAAATAATCCATTAGGCTCTTATAAACTATACGAAAGGTGTTTTCATCATGATGATGATCATGATTATCACGATTATCACAATGATCATGATGCAGATCATGATGATCATGATAAAAGCTACTTTTCATGATCATTACTATTGTTATTGCTAGCCAATCGTCATCATTAAATGATGAATAATTTATAATGCGTACGTTAAAAAATGCACCGCAAACAACTCTACATAAAAATCGAAACTAACCCGGCGTCGTTTAAATAATCTGTCAAAAAATCCACGTTGAGGTGGAGAGGGTGGCAGTTCCTCGACAAGATCTGGAGATGGTCCACCGTCCGGACCGAACACATTCAATTCTTTAAAGCATTCGGTCTCTAACATCTGCAACGAAACAATGACGGCATAACAGATCACCGTCATCCACTCTTCTTCCATTAAAGCCATTCATTTGCACTTCAAACATCAAGCATACCACCACCGCCACAACCGCCACCACCACCACCACCAACCACCACCACCACCACCACAATCGTGGTGCCACACCCACCAAAAACACCACCACCCCACCCCCGCCGCCACCACCACCACCATGGCGCCACCGCCGCTGCCACAACCATTACCTGACCGCCACCACCACCACATGGATACACTGAGCACCAATCAATCAACCACCTTGACCTATCAACAGCACCATGCCTTGAATCAGAAATCAACCATCAATCATAATATCAAGCTATTAATAAACTGATCATATTCAATTCGTTAGCATTCATTCTTTACGTTAATTAACGATCATCCATCGATCCGTCTATTCGTTGATACATCCGTCGATCGGTCCAAACATCCATTCAGCAATCTATCCCGAACCTCAAACGCCATCCCATCTTTGTATCCATCCATCCACCTTCAATCCTCCATCCACCCACCGACCCGTCTGTCCATCCATCATCCAGCCTGCTGACCATCATGGCTTGCCTTCTCATCTCCCAGCTTTTCATCATCCACTGCATTGTTTGCAAAGTCTATGATTTCACTTTGAAACACAATACTGATTTACACCTTGTCTAGAATGACGACATCCTACAGAAGTATTTCCATGGCTGCCCACCCGCAGATGTCTCTACAGGGGGATGGGGGGGTGTGAAACACAATGATCACGGCTAAATTTTATGCAAATTTATCAGTTTTGACCTGCGTATCATAATTAATTAAGAGCAAAGAAATTTATTAAAACCCAAAAAAGGTTTCCATTTTTGAAGGGTGGGGCAGGTGCCCCTCTTGTCCCTATGTGCGGGTGCCCGGAGTCTCTCCCCCTCAGATGAGAACCAACATTTTCTGAGGTATCTTATCCCCGTTCTGCCAAGGTATTTACCTCGTTCTGCCAAGGTATCGAGATGCAGCCAGTGTTAAATTTGCTATAGAACGTGTCGTCACTGGCATCCAGGTTGACTCCCTTGACTGTGGAGAACTGCTCAATGTCTAGTACATCCTTGCAGTAGACGGCACGTGGCTGCCAACACAAAAACACAACGTGTCTGACAATATTTCTAAACGGTACGTATTATAATGTAATGTAAATCAGGCAATTTATATCTACACAATAAACAGCCACGGCAGTTAAAATGAACTCCAAATAAAACAAATTTTCTCGGTCTGTAAATATCAAATGCTTGAAAGCCAAAGTAGCTAATCATGATGCATTTATTCAGTTTACGTTATTTACTGTGGTTCCCATGAAATTAATATTATTATTAAATAAATTTGTAACGCGCGCAAGGTCACACCGAAATGTGAATCTGAGGTGCGGATAGTCAGCTGCCAGAGGAAGATGCAGTTAAAGATCCATGTGCTTGAAAGCCAATTAACAAGAAGTAGTAAGTTTTTAGCCGCTCTTTGAAGGAAGGAAGTGAAATTGAGCTTCGAAGAGAGAGCGGAAGCCGATTCCATTCCCTGGGTGCAGAGGCATGGAAGGCACGCAAGCTCATAACTGTTTTGCATCGAGGTTCAGATTAAAGACTTGTACCCGATGAACGCAAGCAACGAGGAGGAATGTAAGGAGTTAGTAGTGACTGAAGGTAGGAAGGTGCATTGGTGCTGAGAGATTTGTAGGTCAGAGATGCCAATTTGAATGTTATACTGTACTGAACAGGAAGCCAGTGCGGTTTATGGAGTAGGACTGCAGAAATGCAATCCTTGTGGAAACAAGACAGGAGGGTCCTCACTATCATAACAAAACAATATTAGATGAGGAAAACATTAGCAGGAAGAATGCTGTACTCAGTGTGTACTGCAATTGATTACCCATCTGTCTTACAATATTGGTTCATTGCCATGGTAATAACCTTATTTCAAGTCCATGGTCCAGGCTACAATTAGATTATTAGCAAATGCCATCTAGTTCAGGCCAAACTGCTAGTGAAATTCACTAGTCCTGACCAGCTTATAAATAGCAAATGATACATCAATGGCACTGACAACATGCCGCATTTGTGTTTCCGAATAAATTCCAGTCTAAAGCTGTCTATACATCCACTGTTGAAACACAAAGCTGTGAATCTGAAACTGCCTGGCTTCGATCTGTCCGAAATGAACCAATTGCACACCTTCGTGCATCCATGTTAGTAATTTGTTGGATGTATCAATTTCCACTTCAAAGAAACAATGGATGTATCAGGTTAAACTATTTGCACTGCACATATTAGAAGGCACATTGTTTCTTTGAAGTGGAAATTGATCTGGTTACAGCTGTGTTTTCGTCGACCAATGGCAGATGCCCTGTGCGTTCGACCCCAGTGCGACGTAAATAAATTACCATCGAAATAATGCAATGCATGCAACAATAGCTGATGAAAGTTTTTCCAAGGAGAACACATACATCTGGTTCGAATGGTGGCTTCACCATTCCCGCTTCCAACCTCTTCCAGTCTATTGCCCGGAACAGAGGATGCGTCTTAACTTCACTGGCGCCTGCTGGGCCACACCCGAGGCGCTTGGAGGGATCCTTCTGCAGCAGCTGGTTCAAACAGAAAGCACAACAAAGAATGCATATACACATCCGTAGCAACAAAACGTAGTCTAGTACTAGCACCACAAGCACCCTCGAATAATGGCGTAGTAACGTCACAGCCACAGGTAAAGCTCTTTCAATTTATTACAGTACTTCTCACCATTTGTATTCATTCATTTGTCTATTACGATGGCGGAATGACATGACATGACTTATCACCATCACTGCCCAATGTGTCAATGTAATAGACATGCCCTATTTCCCTACACGCCTCTCAGTCGCGTTCTACTAGATTGAAATTGTGGAGGCTTCTTTGACATGGTCAGTCTGTTAAACATCATCTTCAAGACTGTTATAACTGAAGCATACGAAGCAAGCATTGGTTTGCCGTGAGAGCAGCCATCGTGTGAAGCATTAAGAACATCATTTTCTTAGTTTCATCATATGAGTTCTTTTCCCGGTTGCTTCACCTTCGCAGTGTATTCATTATAGCCAGATTGGCCAGAGGCATAAATGGAGTAGATATCTGCAATCAAATTTCTGCCCTGGTAGGGATATAATTCACACATTAACACATAATTCAGCATGTTAAGTTGCCAACCACTACACAATCCTGAACCGCCAATTATTATAGAGCTATGATGATCCTGTGAGAATTTTAAATATAACAATGACAAAATCTAATTGAATGCAATTGAAAAGAACGCAGTACCGTTCATAGACAGACAAAGAGAAATGCCGCATTGTTGTACCTGCATGCAACACGACTTGCAGTCCTCACTGAATTTGTTGGAATAAGTTTCCTGGTCTTCCTTTACCCTTCGGTCCACTTCCTCACGCTTCACCTTTTCTTTTCGGGCGCGAAACGGAGCCTAAATGCGAAAGAATAAATACACCATCAAGAAATCGAGTTAAGTGAGTGATCCAAAAAATCATCATATGATCTGTTGATGAAATGCGAAAAAATCTCTCATCCCCCCAGTCGAAGAAAATTGAGAACAAGGGTACGTGCTGTGACAATAAAATCTCACGCGAAAATTCTGTAAGCAACCTGACAATGAATTTATGCATTGTCTTTGGACACTACTCTAGCACAATTTATATACCTCACAAAATTCTGCCAACACCAGCCAATAAGATGCTCATGTAAAGCATCATTAAATGTCATTAGCAAGGGTAATAATGCGCAGAAAACTGGAAAAAGAGTGTTACCAATAGTAGGCACATACATGCATTGGATATGAAAGACAACTCTAAGGCTGACAGATGCTTGGATTCTGGGCAAACTGCATCAATAGTGTTAAGCCACTCTTGTTACAGTAGCGTGAAGCTACTCTTGTTACACTAACGTGAAGTTAATGTTGCTACAAAATTGTGAAGCTACTCTTGTTACAGCACTATTAAGGTACTCTGGTTACAACAGTGCTAAGCTACACTTGTTACAGTATCGTGAAGCTAATGTTGTTACAATATTTTAAAGCTACTCTTGTTAGAGTACTGTTAAGGCACTCTTGTTACAATAGTGTTAAACTACTCTTGTTATAGTACTGCGAAGCTACTCCTGTTACAATAGTGTCTTACCTTTCCCTCGAGCATTTCGTAGAGAATACAGCCCAAGCCCCACCAGTCGGGGCTCAACGTATACCTCTCGTTCTTCACAACCTCAGGTGCTGCAAATCAACAGTTCACAACCCGTTATACTGCATGTATTTACCACGTAAACTGTCACAAGTCAATTTATAAGTGTTGATGATTACCTGCTTTGCTTATAAAGTGTTGGCATTTATCTCATGCTAATAAGTATTACATACTTGGTTACTTAGAAGACCAAGATTCAGCAGATATTGAAGCAGATGGTCAACTACATGTTCATTTGTTTACACGAGGGTCAACCACCAAAACAGTCCATGCGCTCATTTTACAGATCAATTCACTTTGGGGTAACTGACGGGCAGAGAGTTTGAAACTCTTTTGCACTGAGAGGAAGTTAAACCTGTTGGCCGACAGTCCAGTACATATGCTAACCACCAGACTCTTAAATAATCCATCACTGATATTCGACAAGTGGTCAAAAAACATTACTCGCTAATTTACTTTTAAAAAGAGAACACAGATCTAGCGGAAGACAATTCACTGTAGATGATCAACACCTGTAATGTTTCTTGCATGTTTCTACAACTCTTTACCGACGACAGTGTGCAGCAAATGGTACGCGAAATCCTAACACTCGGTCGGTAAAGATTAATCACCAAAAATTTATAAATGTCTTCCTTTCACAAATAAAACTAGTTCAATGCTCGCAGGATACAGGATATTCCGTAAGAAGTCAGAAGGTATCCAGTGGGGCCAAAGATCTATCTCCTGCTGATCAGACAAAGCCAATTCTAGAAGAAATCATGGCAGCTATGGTCTGCTCAGACACACTGCATATAACTTATCGGCTAAAGCGATGCACGTTATGGGACGAGACCAACTAAGAAACACTCACCCATGTAACCAACCGTTCCGACTCTCCCTTTAATCATCTCCCCCTCGGGGATTTCGACAGCCAGGCCGAGATCCGAAATTCGTACGTGGCCTATCGGATGAAAACCAACAGACGTGCACACACAGAAATCTCACCGCCAGAAACGCTTCAAAATCCACCAATAGTACACGTCTCTTTAAAAATGGCAGCTAATCTACAGATACCATTATAAAACTGTGTACCTGTTGCACTGAGAATGCAACTAGTTTCAGATACTTTTCTGATTGCTAATGCATTTTTTGTCGTGCAGTTTCAGTTACGCACCTAGTTCAGACAACCTACAGGGTCATTCCGTCTAGTTTCTGCCAGGAGGATGGCGCCAGAAGAGCTTGTCCAAGTGATGAAAACGCAGATAAGACTGAAAAGCTAGACTGTAACATAACCCAGATCCCATAAAAACATGATTCGTTATTATCCGGTGAAGTCATTCAGGAACCTGGATAAGATATCTAAATTTAAAATTAAAAAAAGTCCCAGAATGCATCCTCATTTTCTCACTGTAGCTTGCTACCTGATAGCAAGTTAATATAGATCAGAATCAAAATTCTATCATCTTAGCCTGTGTGTGCCTTTCAGCGGTGTAGAAATGAACAGCTAGGATGTACATTGCACATGTACTTTATCTGAGAACTTGCACAGTAACTAAATACGAATGCCGTGCTCAAAGTACAATGAGGCAGGCAAACGGCGCAAGTTGCATTACAGCACGTCGAGGAAACGCCTCTTACATTTATACCAATTTCTCTAAATAATTGATCAATCACTCATACAACTTTAATGCCTAAGTCGTAATGTATCGGGTATCCTACCGTGATCATCAAGGAGAATATTTTCTGGCTTCAAATCCCTTGAAGGCACACAACAACAAAACGGTATTAAAATACAGAAAAATTGTTTGAAGCCAAGCAACTCCAACCCACCATTCATACTAAGAAGAAGATTTATCCATTGCAGCACAGAAAGCAATGTGTATCAAATTCCTTGGGCTTTTGCCAGCAGTAAACCTTGAGTAATTTGCTTCGTAAGAGGCTATGCAAAAATTGACAAAATGGCCTCTTACTATAAAAATTTGCAATACGCGAGACCTACACACCATTCTATTAACACATCAATGACGACCCTCATTGGTTTCCCAGGACTCACTATAAGTATATTCTTGTTGCCAAAGTGTTAAAAATGCCTGCAAAAATGCTCCTGAAAGACAGTGATGAGTGAGAAAAGCTAACGCAATAGTTTCCAAGCGCAATGAAAACATACATTCACAGTGGCAAAACATATTTTTTGGGCGCATTATTTCAGTTTAGTCTACATTTATAACTTTTTAAGGCTAGCACACAAACAATAAAGAATGAAAATCAATGGCACAGAACAATTGCCCGAGATCTCCCCTCCCCACATGGACAGTCGGTGGAGTCTCAACCTGCATGGACTCTACTCCACAACCCCAAGGACATCACACACACTCAATCAACAGAGAGAGTGATTTTTATTGCTAACACAGCTCTAGTTGATTGCTTGGAAAAACACTGACGACGTCATCCCATATTCTGCGACGAGAAAGAGGCTCGAGTTTTTGCAAAGAGAAGGTCGCTGGCGAAGCAGACAACAGCGAGATTAATTATTAGCGGCAATCAAATTAGCGACGCACACAATCCATCAAACACATAATCCAGAATTTACCAGAATGTCCTATCGCTAAACATGAAGATAATTGGAGAGATATATTCATCCATCGGTTACAGGAGTTTCAAGCACTGAAAAATCATAAGACCTGTGCTATATAAATGTTCACATACATACAAGAGGAATTTATTTACCTATCGACAAGGCCCACTATTCTGAGGGTCCACTATTCCGAATATCCGCTATATTTTGTTCGTTATCCTTGGTGGCTAGGATTACGGTGAGTTAGGGTTGAGGGTGGACTAGGGTTGGGGTTAGGGTGGGTTGGGGTTAGGGTGGGTTAGGATTGGGGTTAGGGTGTGTTAGGATTAGGGTTGGGGTTAGGGTGGGTTAGGGTTGGGATGTGTTAGGGACTTAGGGTTAGGGTGGGTTAGGGTTGGGTTGGCGTGAGTTTGGGTTATAGTTAGTTTTAGGGTTAGGTTTAGAGTTAGGGTTCGGAATAGTGGACCTTCGGAATAGTGGACCCAAACCTCGACAAGAATGTATCTTTGGTTGCTCACCTATAGACAATGTTCTCCGAATGCAGGTGCAGCAGCCCGCAGGCGATCTCTGCGGCGTAGAAGATGGCCCGCTCTGCTTCGAACCCCGGTATGCCCATGTTGTGGATGTGAAACTTCAGATCTCCACCATTCATCAGCGTTAGGACCAGGCAGAGCGCATCTTTCGTCTCGAACGCGTAGGCCAGACTGACCTACACAACGCAAACAAACGAGGTTACTGCACAACAACTACCATACTATCAATTCACAAATCATTTAATCTGATTTCAGATACTTGCAAGCCGATACTAGTAAGCATCAGCGTTCCAATGAAATATAACGCCTACACAGTAACTAATATCTTGGTACTCAGAACACTAGGGTCCCGTTTAAAAGCCGGTCCGATGATAAACAACCACCAGCATGAAACTTAAATTTTATGGCAAAACTTAATGGGAATTCAGACACTGTTAATTAATACATTGAAGTGTCGACATCAAAACCAAGTGCTGTCCATTTTAAAAACAAACGAGAACTTCCCAGAAGACTTTTTAACACCCAGTCGAACTAAAAACCAAACATTTCAATGCAAGACATTGAAATGATGCTACAATGATAGGTGCACACAAAACCATTGACTCCACAACACACAACTCCATAATTTCGAAACTCAAAGCCTAGCTAGCACTTTCAAAACACACTAGCCTTAAGATATTGAACACCTAAGACACATTAGTATATACATAATAAATGAAACTCCAGGGTCAAATCCTGCCCAAACCACACAGTACCCCATCATGAAGATTCTGACAAGTACATCATGTTTACTTTGATGCAACCATTAACCAACACCCTGAGGATAATTACAAAGATTCTACGAGCGAAAACAGGAAATGCTTGATGAGACCTGATAAAGGAAGGGTGGGGGCATGTTCCAGTACATTACCATGACCCTTCCAAGAACAATCTGCACCTCACACAGCAGATAGTTAAGCGACTGCTCAGCGACCTGACAAAGCACCGATGACGACGACGACGTGGCGTCGAGGACAATGAAGACAGATAAGAGGCAGAATGAAGTGCCACGCAAACAATGACCCAGAAGACAAGGGCTCGGCCGGAATGGCATTGCACTGGGAAGGTGAAATCAAAAAGAATAATTAATTAATTCGCACTCGATGGATGGATGGATGGTAGGACATGCGCTAAGGAGACGGATGACCGGCCATACAACTAACCCCGCCACAGTTTGCACTCTGACAGCGCCAGTCCCAAGCTTGGATAAAGGAGGAGGGCGACACCAATAATCTTTGTTATCACAGTGTTGTTGAATTGAAGCAACCAGCTAACGTCATTGTTCGTGGATTCACACCCAACAAGGTTGATTAAATATCTAAATTAGAGTCGAATCTATCGCTGGATTTTGGGCATGTAACCAGTCGGCCGTTCTTGGCGTTAGGCAAAAAATAATAATGTTGTGTTTCCGGCATTTGACATGAAGGCATGCTGGAGTACGTAGAATACAGTTAAGGGAAGATAGCTGAACAGGCGGCAAACCAGGATAAAGGGACAGGCAATAGTCAAGACAAGCTGTGACAAAGGAATGAACAAGTTAAGTTGCAACACCAGTTGCAAGAGACAGCATGAAGCTGGCAAAGTTGATAGAAACATGATTGACTGAGACTACTAAGGTGAGGAATAAAAGTTAGTTCCTGGTCTAGTAGGATGCCAAGGTCTCGATTGAGGTTGAGAAAGTATATACATGTACATAGTGAGTAAGAAGAGAAATCTTCTGACTTCGATGGGCGATTGACTACTTCCTGGCTACTAGTCTCGAGAATCCTCTAGCGGCGCCATTCTCACTGGAGCCATCTCTTGATAGGAAAAAGCAACCTAGCAACCTCTAGCGATAACTAGTCAATAGCTTTGCCAGTCTTGAGCGACCCTTAGCAGTGATGTTCTGTTCACACTCATCTTCCCCTTCCCCTCCCAAACCATCCTCCCAGAAAAGAAGTGAACAAAATGATATTAATAAGATTGTTTTCTAGTGCTCAGTTTGTAGGTACAGACATTCTGCAATTAGGCAGTTTATACTTGCTTAAAACATGCACTTTGTTGCAGCGTGTACCTTTATGCAAAAAAAGGGCAACGGTATAACTTTTCCGGGTAGTCACTGTATAAAAATATTTTACCAAAATAAAAATACTTTTCTACCTACCTACCCAGTTTTTTAGAGCCCTGTTACCGGAAACATACCATTATTTTTGCTGGGCCTTATAGTTGGACAAGCCTTAATGCATCTATCTTGGATGGATGGCTGGACACTGTATAAGTCCCACCCTTTCTTTTTCAGAACGCTCATTTAAATACCTAATCAATTCCTCCCACATGTTAGTAATTCCCAAATTCCCCACTCCGCATAGATCTACCCAATCAGCAAGCAACTGCAGTGGCAGTCCACTGGGTGGCATGGAAACAGATTTCTTGGATGGCAGCAGATTGCCTTTGACTTTCATCTTTGAATACAAAGTTCAAAGAACCGTGCACGTCAAACTAGCAGCCAGTCGTCATGTCATGAAAAGCGCACACGAAAAAATGTCCAGTTATCGAATTGCCTTTAGAAGTCGTCTTAGTGCTTCAGATGAAATATCCTAAAAAACCATACATTTATTCATTTATTCCGAATTACATACATAGTGCCTTTTCAAGAAACCTACTCAGGAGTACTCCCAGCCTAATCACAGCTAAAGACGTGCCATTTGAGGAACCTGTAAAAAGCAGGCGAGTTTTACCACGGCAGCAAGCAAGTCTAGCGGGAGACAATTCCAGTTGAAGGACCTCAGAATTGAATAGTCCAGATGCCATCCAACAGTGGGATCAAAAGCTCCATTCTTGTCAATGAATGAATGGAGAGCTTGATATAACGCAAGGTCAGACACAGGACAGAGACGAGACAAGTGGGTGTTGATAGAGGCACGTAATAAGTTCATGACTGAGAGTACTTTCCCATCTACATATAATTAGAAAACCGCTGATTATAACGGGAAAAGATCCGTCTGCTATCGAGCATAATATTATCATATAGTTTAAGTATCTCTCTCTCGATACTAAGGGCTAGAGGTCCCTGTACTTGGGGAGGTACGGGGATGATCTTACTTGCTAACTCACAATGATAGCCTAGCTAGTAAAGAAGACACAAGATTAGTTTCCATATAAAAGTATTATTATTATATCAACTTCAGATCAATTCAGCCCAGCAAGAGTATCATCTGCAACTTGCTAGTCTAAACTCATCCTATCAGTATTAATTATTAATATTTATTTCCTTAAGCTAATTCACACCGTGCTTATCCCTAAGTCCTATAACAGACTACCTAACTTATGTTATTATCAACCAGTTACTCAGAGTAGGACGAATGATCTAATGTCGTGTTGTAAACTCTACCCTTACTGCAAGTGCTCGATCTTACCGCTATAACTTCTGCCTACTAGCCCCCTTCATCCAGGCTGAACACCGCCCGGAATGACCGGTTACATTGCCTTATATATCATAGCTACTTGTATAGCGCACAGTTCACAGCCAATCCTGCTCTACAGCACTGCGTGATTGGCGCGCTGACTTGGCTTCCATAGAAGTGGAGCCAATAGAAAGAGTGGATGTGTGTGCGTGCCTCGTCATGATTGACACTGTGTATATATTTACTGTATCCTTCTATACTCAAGTTATGTATCCCTATCTATTACGTGTTTTTCCTATGTCTGCCTATTTTCTCCTCATTATAATATCACTGATCTAAATTATATTTTTAGACACTGAAACGGTCAGACGTTCACTCCACTCTCAAATCCACATCGAGATCTAATTGCTAATCATCAGTCCGTGAGAGTAAGTCCTTACCACAAATCGTGAGTTGATCTTCTGCAGGATCTGCTTCTCGTTCAACGCCATCGCCTCTCCCTTCCTCTTTTTGATTCGCTTCTTTTCCAGCTTCTTGCACGCGTACATCTTTCCGGTCGCTCGGACCTGGCAGGCGCACACCTCCCCGAAGCCGCCCTTACCCAGAACCCGATACATTCTGAACGTGTACTTTGTCACCGCTTGGCTGCAAAATAACATCATACCCTCCATTAACTTTAACCCTTCAATGACGAGCATGTACTTAAAAGCAAGTGAAATTTATCATTGCACCATATTGCGAAAGGGTTAAAATGCACCAGCAAGGCAACATAGTTAGACTTTCCAAAACCTGTCACCATCATCATTAAAGTGCTCTGCTCCGACACATCACGCTAGTGGTACTCCAGTTGTTCGACCCCAAGACCACTTTTACCAGCGCAAAACTCACTGCACAACACCTATGTCCAATCGTCCAATGATTTTGTCATAAACAAACAAATATGACTGTCCAGGAAAACATTGGTGTCACAACAACATAGACATTACCAAACCAAACAACCAGTACAGATATATAGCATCATTGATACAGATAAAAATTTCATTTACCAAACTTTGACGGCCGAGTGTTACGCTGTATACAGAGCAGGACATTGTGGGAAGGGTAACTTGACTGCTGTAAACCTTCAAGGTCATGTTTGTACGCTACATACTGCCTACAGACAATGTTCTGAGAACCACTGCACTAGACCGAGGCATGGCAATGCTCAAAGGTGATGCAAAGAAAATAGTTACTACACTGCAATGCCCAAAAGCGTGCGTCATAATTTAATGTCAGTTCTTATATCGGTTGGCAATGTCAATTCCAAATTTAATTTGGCTTTAAAACAAAAATTCAAACAACCATTTTTTATTATACGGACTGCCAGTCTACAAAGGAGAAGGCATGGGACATGACCACATTTCTTGAAGAACTTTTCTTTCATTTCTCTTAACGTCTCCAAGTCTTTTGACGGCTTACTAAGTTTCTCAAATGCACAGCGAAATTTTACAGATGTGCACTATTTAAACTGTCTTAGGCTCATGATTTCTCCGGTCTTTCTCAGTTTTCTAGTTCTGTCATGACCTCTTAACTTACGCATGTAAACTTGCCATAACCAGATGTGGTCTAGCTTCCTGGCTGCCTGCTAAACTCATCTGGGTCAAAAGGCATGAACAGACTGCAAATCCGCCTTTAACTACAGGTCACAATTGTCCAAACTCCTAAAGCCTCTACTGAAAAGAGACTCTCCACCATACTTATCACCAGTGGCGGATCCAGGGAGGGGCCAATCCGGCCATGGCCCACCCATTTAAAAAGTGCATGGACGTGCCCCTCCCCATTTGGTTTCGACAAGCCATTAAATCAATGCAGTGGGAGAGAAAAGCAGGATACTCCGACCAGGATGACTGATGACAAAAAAGGTCATCAGGTTTTTCGGCGACCAAGACAAAAAATTTCCCCTGACCCAAGACCGACAATTTTGGCCCCCTTCGAAAATTTCTGTATCCACCCCTGCCAATAACTAATGTGATTTCTTACTTGCTACAAAGCCTTGTCCTCAAAACTCTTAACAGTTGACAGATGCGCGTCACCTGACTAAGATGGGGTTTCAATTCGAGCTAAATGGAGGTACACGAGACAATCACGAGTTCACCAGCCACTCCATTCCACACGGAAGTAGCCAGATTCTAATTAGAGATCGGATTCTAATAACAGATTGGATAACTAATAACAGATTGGATTCGAATGACGAATCGGATTCTTGTCTCCTGTGCACATATTTTCTCATGCTTTTGTAGCTTTCCACTGCCAATTACAGGGTATATACAGTTTCAAGACATAGTACTGTTTTCGCCAGTTCATCTGATGAACATATGTACCCTGAAACCCCTGTGTGAAATAGTAGCTCAACATAACTAATTAAAAGAAACCATAACCAGTTACTATGTTCTGTATTTGACTAGGGCTGATTAACAAATATGAATTGATCAATCTCCAAAATCGGACTTTGACAAATCGATTATTTTGGTAGCTGTTGAGAAAAGTCTAAGAACTGTTTAAAACATAGTAACTTTTGAATCAGTTACTACTTGATTTCTACCAAAACCTTCAACAATCACACATGCTTAAAGTGACACGTCAGCAGTGCGTCTGAACCGTCGCAAACAAACTGATTATTGCAATAAAGACAGTTAATTTTGCTGCCATCTTTGACATTTCCATCTGCGTTTGCCTTAAAAGCAAAATCGTTTTCTCATTTTTCATTAAAACATTTCACATGATCACTGTTCATCATATCATTTACTACAGAAATTGGTCGCCCAACGTCATGAGATCAGTAAAAAAAATTAATCGAATAAGTCAAAATTAATGGATAAAACTTGTCATAGATTAATCTACCAATTAATTGTTGCAACATACAGCCATAAATTTAACTAATTGTTTATACAGAGCGTCCCACCAACCACAAGCTTGCACGGCTAGCTGACACATCTACACAAGTGCAGCATAGTAAGTAACCAGAAAATTTATGTACATATATATATATATAATTATATATATATATATATATACTTTTATCCTCAATCAGGATGACAAACCGCAACCCGATACAACCCAGACAAAATACAAGTAGATAGTAGATGGTCTGAAGGAAGAATTTTAGGTATGCCATCTATTCCTACATGATTAGCTGAATCAACTGAAACAGTACGTGTACATTCAAAGGAACGTTGTTCCAAGAGGCAGGATCTAAAGCCCAACGAGCTGGCATTGATTGGCGGAAGAGAACTACAGATCTCCGCAGGCAGCGGAGCATAGTGATCAGGGACTAACCATAACCAGGCTGACTCATAAAGTCTGAAACACAAAGCTCTTTGATAAATGCCAGCACAGTGCTGACCATTGTGGATCAGCCAAACACGTGGAGGATCTCGAATCAAATTCATTCTAGTATAATTACTACACAATACAATAACTGCCCCTATCATCCAAACAGGAGAATCCTAAATGGAATCCATTCTTCTGTGGGAAGCCATTAGCATGGTTTAGCATTAGCATAGCATTAGCTATGGCATAGCATTAGCTATGGTTTAGCATTAGCATAGCATTAGCTATGGTTTAGCATTAGCCATCAGTATGCCTTGAGTCAGAACATTTGATTAATATGTGAATCGTGACGGATACATCTCAGCATACAAGATGACTCTTTGATTATGATGAAGGATGTTAGTTTAGTACCCTTCCCTCCCGCCATCTTTGTCTCTCACTTCTCTTGCTACGGCAGGTGATGAAATGATCACATAACCTGAATAAATGCATCTGGTTTGACCCCTGAGGACTAACTAGTCTTAAAAGATGTATGCAACATTGTAAATAAATGGTCATCCCACCGTAACTCAAAATTTACAAACCTCTGAACTTGCAATTTAGTCTGCTCACCACTAATAATAATAATAATAATAATAACAATGACGATTTCTATGGCGCCATAACACAGCCATGCCGTTACAAGGGCACTACCTGGTGAATCAGTAAATCATCAACATTCATCACCTTTGACCTATATTTCGACCAGGCAAGTCTCATCAACATGCATGAAAGTAGGCCAGATATCTGGCCAGAAATGCCACAGCGTTCATGCCCTTCCCCCTCCCCTCGGGTAATATCCTCATGGCAACCAGAAACACGAAGCTGCAGGAGGGATAGGAGATCAACTGCTGGCACCATCCCTAACTAGATCTGCCAAAGCTATTAGTCTCCGTTCTAGTCCATGGCCAAGACAAGGCAGCAGCAGCAGCAGCAGCTCCTTCTCCCATCTTATTTACAACTAGTGTATATTAGCATAAAATTATATGTTGTAAAACTATGATGTGCATCAGGAAAACATGTCTATAACACAATATTACAAATTATAATCTGACAGCCATGCTCCTTGGCACATACTGGGTCCCATTGAGGACCATCAGCTGACCACTAGTGACCCAATATGGGTCAACCATGGGTCTAATGCACATGGCTGTCGAGAATATATCTACACCAGTGCATATATATATTATATACACACTAGGGTGATTCACTTCACACTGGGGGAAAAATTATTTTTGATTTTTGGCTGACATAGTAGATAATTTTGTTCCTTTGATCTTATTCAACACTGCAACCAAATTTCACTCTAATATAATAATGTTTACTGGGTGCTCAATGCCCCTGAAATATTACATGGGACATGCATGAAGAAAGCAATGCACCTGCCATTGACGAGACCTGGAATACAGCAATTCTTATTAGATAAAGCTACAATCCTGAAAGTAAGAATTATATACATGGTCAAAGGCCATATATAAACAATCAAGTCTTGCTTTGTTGTTTATTATAAAGAAACCTGCTGAATTTTTATACATATTCTGAGCTACAACATCATTGTCATAAAGCAGGATGCTGCAGGAATAGCCTATGTTTCCATATGTCTATGAAAAGTGCAACTGCATATTTTTAGCTGTCTGTGCATTGTTCTTGGCAGTGAGAGAAAGATAGCTAAATGCATTTTTATACACTATTCTTAAATTAAAGTTTTTAAAATTTTCATTCCATGAGTGTTTATTGTGAAATGCCATTTTTCTGAATTTTAAGTGGAAGAGTCTTTTTCACTACGGCAACAAGGTTGAAAACAGAGCTTTGTTTTTGATTGAAAAACCAGAAGTTACCCTTCCTATATTAATGTATTGCCTACAAGAGGCCACACACTACAGACCTTTCTACTTTTTCATCATCGTAATTTTTGAAGAAGGATGTGTAAAAGAGCTTGAAAATCAAGTCAATCTGAATTTGGAATAAGGCACGAATCCATAGAGTAGTTCAGTCTATAAAATGTCATAGGAAAGAGTTTAGAGATAAAGATAACAGAAGCAACGACTCTGAGTCACAAAAAAGTGAGAAGTATTTGTTGAAAGTACATCTCGTTTTTGATATTGCATTAAGTAAGGCGAGCAAGTTATCAAAATTGATAAGTATAAGCAGTTTTTTTAGCAGATCAGCAAGAATCATGAAAAATGAGCATGACTGTTGTCACTGAGGAGTCATGAGAGAGTTGCAGAGCAAAAGATGAGACAATAAAAGCCATGTATAAGATAAAAATGATAAGAAAATCAGCTAAAGGATCTTGTTCGAGTAACCAGGCAACTAGAGACTACAAGAGCAGTGACTTGAATGATGACGAAGAGGATAGTGACGAAGACGATGACGATGGAGAACACTGATAATTATGATTAAAGATGTCAAGATCTCAATGTGCTACAAAAACATTTGAATAATCTGTTATTCCTGAGGGTTAACAGGAAGATACAGCAGCGATAAACCATTCATTCTTCAAAGCAGGATCTGCATTGGATCACATAAACTTGTAAGACAGGAGGTTCACTATCTTGGCAGTTACCACGGCAATTTAAGTAAATTGTTAAAATGCAGACGAAAGCTCTATATCATTTTCAACTGATCATCGCATGCCATCAATTGTCAGCAAGAGAAGAATGTGACGGAATTGTGCCTAACGATTCTAGAAGAGACAGCTGGTGATGAAGTTTGTCATTTCAGGCAAAAAGGTGCATCTGGTTGCATGAAGGACAAAAGTCACCTATTGTTTCAGGACTTGTAGTATCGGAAATCAATTTCAATTGAAAGACAGACTCTGAGAGAAGAATTTCCACTGAATTTCATGTATTTTCAAGATCTACATGTGTAAACGTACGAGCATGGTCCGGTGGCATGTGAGTGAATGACTTGTAGTTGTATAAGGCTACAAGTCGATCAGGCAGCAAAGAATTCCTGTTGATTTGTGGACGTTTCTAAGTAAATTTGTAATAGTGAATGAATATCTGAGTTCTTATCTCCACTTTGAGTTACTAAACACTCAATTATTTGTATCATTCAACTTTATTTAGTGTGTGCTATATCACATGGCCATTATCTCAGTTTGTAACTTTGAATACAACTATATGTAAACTTTGTGCTCATTGAGCATAACCTAAAATGCATTTGATTTCAAAATTTTTTGTACATAAATTAAACTGTACCCAAAAGGAACAAAATTAGCAACTATGCTCATTAAATTTCAAAAATAATTTTTTCTGAATCACCCTAATACACACACATATGCATCAACTAGAACATAAACAACTTGGGATAAGACAATGTTTACACTTATAACCATGTGGTAACAACAATGCAGAGTTTCAGCAATACACACACAAATTCAAATGAGGTTTAAAAAACAAGGTCATATCTACAGATCTATATTAACAAATAATATAAACACTGATGCACATATGACCAACTGATGCAATGCAATATAATGCCTTCCAGGTGCCAATGAAACGTGCACCATCCATACAAGCATACCTCGTATCTGTGCAAGACACTTGCAAGCAACAATAACGAACAGCTAGAAAGTGGAAATTTTTTCCAGTATTGTTGTATTGACGAGAAGGAATGCTCACCTCTCCAGCCACTTCCACTGCAAGTATCGCTTGAAGAACATGCTCTCTAAGAATTGATTGAACGGCTCCTTGCTAAGAAAGTCATATGTTACCCTGACAAACATACAGACAGGCATCGATATATACATGTAGCGTCACGAGTTTTCACAGCAAACAATGCACTTATAAATTAGACGAGTTAGACAGTCACATGTGCAGAACTACTTAAGAAGCTGTAATTATAATTATTAACAAGGCTCACAATAGAGTTGAAGGCTCAAACAGAAACTACCGTACTGACAAGGCTCAAACTAAACAGACAGTCCAGAATTTTTTGGGTTTCAGTTTAGCCCATATGTAACAAAACTGATTCGTTTAAAATAAAATTGAAATGCAATGCATAAAACAGGTGCACACAAAAAGATGCTTTATAATTAGAGCTTTGCATCCCTGACCAACAGCAACAATAATAATCAATACTTGAGCAAGTATACTGTCTAGTACTCGTTCAGCTTTCCACATAACTAAAGCATGGTTTCGTGATGCATAAAATTTTTATTGCGTTTCTCTTAACTGCAATCTCAACCAATGACTGAAAAAATCTGCTGGCATTGAAATAAAACACCAAACAATTCTTCTGACCAGAACAGATCACACATGTCTTGGTACCCTATTCCACGAATTAAAAACTATTGATTAGAACACATACATCATTGCAGTGTGTACCTTTGTGCAGAAAAGGGCAGTAGCTTCGTTTTTCAAATTTTTTATTTTAAAATATTTTGTTCAATATCTTAAAATATTTTACAAATCAACAGTTGCCTTTGCTTTTTACTGCTAAAGGCTGCTGCATTTGCCTAAATAACTTTTAAGACATCAATCACATTTGATTTACCGGTACACATGAATTAATAAAAACATTCTAAAGCTTAACTTCCAGCATTACAAAACGATATTTTATGTAATGCAATAACATTCGATGCCGTTCTGTCATCGTAAGCTGCACTTAAAAGCGAACAAAGACATTCGGTAAATCTTACAGCTTAGACTCGGCTGCAGCGAAAAAAATGCAGAATCTTCCTTAGTGCGTTTGGCAATCAATTATAAAACATACACATATATTCGATAACAACAATAGGCAACCGCAGACAACCATAGGCACACAGCAGGGCCTCAAGTTGCTGACAAGGATGATGAAGGATGATGAAAATCTTGGTAGTCTGCATCATTCGCTCATTCAGAATATTTTACAAGTATCGTGTGGAGTCAAAAATTCATCGTTAAGCCATGCAGCTTCCCAAAGTGGGTCAACTGTTGGATTCACAAAAATTTCTGCACTTTAGTAATGTAACTTGAGGAACATGTCTATAAGGCCAGCAGGGCCCCAAGTCTGCGGCAAGGATGTTGAATGGTTATGAAGACAGTGACATATATATATATATATATAATCATATATATATAATCATATAATATATAATTTTATATATATATAACAAATGGGTAATTGTATCACTTTGACTTTGCCCATAAACAACAAACTGGTGATATCTAGAAGGAATAATTCTACCAAAGAAATCACCCTAATACGCATGTATGCATGACATTGTATGTATGTAAGTGTGCATGTATGTATGCATGCATCCATTCATTCGAAAATTTACATAGCGCCCCTTCAAGAAAAAACTACTCGGAGGCGCTCCCGACTCCAGCGTGCCCAAAAAGAACAGTTTTACGTTTAGTATGTACGTATATGGCCATTTATATAGCGCATTAACAACAAGAATCTCACTCAATACTTACTCTTTGCATTTGTTGAACAGTTCTCGACTGGAATTAGCTTGACTCAAAGCCTGAATGCATTCCTCCACTAGATCCGGACTAACTTGATTAACGTGAGCCTGAGACTGCAACAAACAGATCCAGAAGACAATTTACAACGTAACATCCCCAAGAACATTGTTTTACTACGTTATCTTGCAACTACTCCAGATAACACTGGCACCAATTGCAGCAGCATTACATATCGCATACAATGCGATGCATGTACATTGTACACAGGCCGATCTGTATAATTCAAGTCAAGCCAACATCACTACGGTAGATGAATCTGCACGTGCCTAGAACAGAAAAATCATTGCTCTGCCAAATTTTTATAATCGGCTTTCCAATCTAGTCGAATGATTTTTATAGCACCATTATCATAATGCACAAGGCATACATCATCACTTCAAATAAAATTGTAGTCATTCATTCATTCATTATTAGCATTTATATAGCGCCCCTTCAAGAAACTACTCAGAGGCGCTCCCAGCCCAGCCACGGCAAAAGAAAAAAGATTTAAGGGACTTAAGGAATAAGGATTGACTGGTCAGGTGAAGGAGATGGAGGTTAGGGGGGAGGTCATTCCAGATTGACGGCCCCACAACCGAGAAGGCTCGGCGCTGTCTGGTAGCCAAGCGAGCCCGTGGAACAAGCAGTTGTCCCTTCGCAGCAGAGCGAAGGGCCCGACGCGCTTCAATGTCAGAGACTGGGCGACAAAGAATGCGCAGGTAGGATGGAGCGCAACCAAGGATACAACGTGAGACCAGGGCAGCAATTCGATAATGGATGCGTTGGGCTATTGGCAACCAATGCAGCACATCACGCATGTAGGTAGAAACAGACAACTGTCATGACAACTGTTATCTACTGGAGAAGCATGGGTTTTAGTCAGGTCCTGGGCTTCCAAACCACTTTTTCAAATGTTCCCAGTTTCCACATTTGAACTGAACGACGCAGGTGCGTTGTAGAAAAATGCTTCATACCTCAAGCGCTCTTGTGAATCTGGATACTACAGAAACTACAGCAACCAAAGCGAACCTGAAAGGTGATAGAAGGCCTTTAAGAAAATCCTTTTTTAGGCTGAAGGCACTCGTGTCACTAGGTCAAATAATGTTCAAACCCAAAGCAGTTAAGAACTCCTTTGCTACAGCCACAACTGATACACATGTGAAAGATTATGAGCATTTACAGCTAACTTAGATATATTTGCATTGCCTTCCTGTTTACATTAAATTGGGGCTCAGAGTCTATAAACGAAGCACTATTAAAATAAATCATTCAGCATCATATACGTTTCACAAGCATCTGAGAACTCTTCTTTAGTGCCTCAGTTGGGATGGAATCAACTCTGACCAGCATCCTGGAAGGTGTTTTATATGAATTAATTAATAAATTAATAATTGAATTAGGCTATTCATTAGCTCATTAACTCAATCGGATGAACAGAAATATAAAACACACCACGCTACAAACAGCAAAGCAAAGATTCAAGTTAGTACCGGCATCTTAAATTCACTCACAAACTCAGTCAAAGATACCGACATTTGGTGGAAAATAAATGTTCACAAGCAGTACCGGCATATTGCCAGTCTAAACGAGAACTAATGATCTTCACACTGGAATGCACAAGTCTAACCTATGCAGTCCCAGACCAGAGCTAACATGAAAACCAGTACTGCACCTCTAAAACTGCAAACAGTTGCTTGCCACACTCAATGTTGGGGCATCAAATCAGAAATGAATTATATTAAATCTATCATCGGGCTGAATTCAGGATTTCAGGTCCCAGTAAACGACTAAAATTGAGTATAATATGCAAGGATAGCTCACAAAGAAACTATATAGGGCGGCAGTTCCATAGGAAAGGGAATCAATGTTTAATTCACCAATCCCATATATACTCAAATCGAGCTGGTCCGAGATTTATTTCAATTCTCAATGTCACCAGCCAAAGGAAGCCACAGAAATAACTGTGGCACACAGACAACCCAACCCATGACCTGTATTGGATGATATATTGATCAGCATTCAAACAAGGATGCAAAGCACAGCTACTGGTATCGAATAACATCAAAACATATGACGACACGGACAGGCAGCACCAGGAACCAGATAAAATGAATGGGCTTGAGCTGGGTTCAGAAACAGGCCACAGCAGCGTTGCATTGTGTAAATCATGTACCCAACCTGTTTTTGCCAGACTTAGCAAGGATCAGGAACATGAGCACAAAACACATGTATGCCATCTACATAATAAGGCATTTGCAATTAGTGTCATGGAAATCGAAACACAATGAAACTGAATATCAGATAAAAAAAGTAAGATCTAAATAAGAAGAGCTCCTAAGTTCAAGGGCAACTCAGAAATTTATGCAGAAAATTAAGAGTTCTAGCCAGCGACATGTTGCCCTAAAAGTGCAAAAATGAAGATACTGCATTTGGGAGCACGCTGTGTCCAGTGAGGTCACGAAGCACGGAAAGCACACGTTAGTCAACATTCGTGAAAAATGTCACAAAAACAAATACAAAGAGAAGTAAACAACTCTCATCTTAGCAGTGAAGAAAGGATAAACAAAGAGATAAAAAAAACTAATTGAACTGATGAAATGACAAAATTTATATAAAGATACAACTAGAAATGTAAAAGCAACACATCTGGCATACACTCAAAAATGAAAACATCCACCATACAAAACATCAACCATACATTGCATCGCTACAGTTTCACTTTGGATATTTGATTGCACTGAAAATATCATTCAATAGGCAGTGGATCAAAGCACCACACAATGAATGGAAATGGCTAAACCAGCAGTTCACGGCTTAAGTACTGCCCCCCTACCAAGGGCAACTTTTCATCACATTCCACAGTTCATTACAGCCCAACAGGCTGCATAGAAACAAAACTGATAAAAGAAAGTCACAAGGAAAATGCTTTGTTAAACAAATATATAAGTACTAAAATACTGCTGGATATATATTATACCTGCAAAGCATTTTAAGCAATACTTTCAAACTGCCTATTGTTTGGCTTGCCTGGGTGTTTTTCTTACTTATTTGCAGTCTTATCATTTCATTTGCAATTGACTAAAAAATTCAAAAAGACAAATGCAGTACATATTATGCAAGGATACATCCTCTACACATAACACAAGAAGTAGATATATGCCTTCTCGCACAATCAATGCCTGCACTGCCATATTCAGTCAGTGCAAGTGTCAATGTGGAAGCACCTCTGTGCAGACACATGTAGACTTCTGTTATGTATTATAACAATGTGTCACGCTTTATGTCCCATTGTGTGATTGCAGCTGTGGTAATAAAGAACATAGCTATCTGCTTACTTTGAAGTATATGTATATATATATGTATATGCTATTTCGGGTACAACACAAAAACTGTACGACACATTTTAAAAACAATTTCAGCCGGAAAGTGGACTAATGGAACATCAAGCGCAAACTGTCTACATTTTTCAGTTGGTAAAAGACTGGCAAAGCAAGTCGCCTAATCCACGGTAGTCGCCAGGTGTTACGCAAAGCACAATACAACCATGCCCTTTGAAACACAGGGTGTAACCATCGTATCGCACCACAACAATGCCATTGTTTATGCTGGGTTTTTAACAATCTTGGGATTCCAGAAACTACGTGAAACTGATCTTTTCGAGGTCCAGAACTTAATATAAGGCCAAAAAAAATAATGTTGTGTTTCCGGTAACCCGACCGACCCTCTTTTATTGCCGCGACTCAAATATTTTTGTAAAATATTTTTATTTTAAAAAAATTATTAAAAAAAATATTTTATTTTAAAAAAAAATTTTTTAAAATTTTTTTTGACATAATACGGTGACATTGCCTTCCGTATAGAGTTGGATCTTAGGCCAAAAAACTAATGTTGTGTTTCCAGTAACCCGACCGACTCACTTTTATTGCCGCAACTCGGAAAATTTTGTGGAATTTTTTTATTTACACTGACATTGCCTCCCGTATATGAGATGTACAATTGGAACATCATAATTATAGCCTTCACTAAGCCAGGCGACGATCGTAAGCAGTCGTCTTTCAAGGTATATAATGATCTGTTAATTAGAGCAATCAATAGTTTCCCACGGTCAGGTTTGACAAAGCAGACGGTTGTGGGGTGGATGGTGGGGGGAAAAGTAATAGATCTGAAAGGAGGGTTTTCTCTCGGTAGCTCGTTGCAGGCATTGAGTACAGGGTCATCTAGCCTGTAGCACTTGATGGCTATACACAGCCTGCTGCAAGTTTATAGTTTAACTTGCTGTTTTTCCGTCCTAAGACAGTCCATTTTTGCTCACTTTATTCCTAAGCTGACTAGGCTCTCTTGTGATCACTGTGCCCTCCTTTGCTCTCTGCCTCTTTCTGCCCTCTTTTGCTCACTGTGCTCTTGTGTTTACTGTGCCTTTTTGTGCTCAGAGTGCTCTCTTCTACTAACTCTGCTCTCTTCCGCTCACTGAGCAGTTCCATTTTATTTCGAGCACCCCTTGGTGAAGAATTTAACATTAATTCATTCAAGTATTTATATAGCACCTTTTCAAGGAAACTACTCAGAGGGGCTCTCGACTCCAGCATGGCCAAAAAGAACAGTTTTCAAGTGAATAGAATGTTTCATTTTATTTTATTGATCTCTCAATTTCTATAGCGCCTCTTCAAGCTATCTACTCAGAAGCGCTCCCGACTACAGCGTGGACACTGCATTAGAGTTTCAATCCTGACTAACTACTTCCTGGCTGCCAGTCTTGAGAAACCTCTAGCCTTATCATTCTCACTTGAGCCACCTCTAACGATGACTAGGGAAAATAAATCTAGCAACCTCTAGATGTAACTAGTCACTGGCTCGGCCAATCTGGAACGACCCCTAGCAGTGATGTTCTGTTCGCACTCATCTTCCCCTTCCCTTCCCACTTTATCTTACCAGAAAAGATGTCAAAATGAAATTAATAGAATTGTTTTCTAGGGCAGTTTTAGGTGCAGACAGTCGGGAAATAGGCAGTTTACACTTGCTTAGAACATGTACTTTGTTGCAGCGTGTACCTTTATGCAAAAAAGAGTAGTGGGTATAATTTTTCGGACATTCACTGTATAAAAATATTTTACCAAAATAAAAATATTTTCCGACCTACCTACCCAATTTTTTAGAGCTCTGTTACCGGAAACACAGCATTATTTTTTTTTGGCCTAACCTTTAAGTCGGCGACATTTGAAGATTTCCACAGACAATAATGTGTGTAATGATGAGATCCCTTCTAGCTAGCCCGGAGGTTCGCCAATGTGGATGAAGTGTTAACGACTTCATTTTCACGGCCTCGGCATATGAGGGCGGTGGCCAATCCTCTCCCTCACCGTCTCATTATCCACTGACCGTAATGAGTCAGTGTACTCATCATAGCTGAGTCGGCTAGGGGGTGCTTGTGGAACAGAAATCTCGATACGAATTTCTGTCCCGGCGGGGAATTGAACCCCGACCTCTCGGTCGACAGTCCAGCACGCTAACCACTGTACTATAGAGCACCCCCGTGTAACACTATAAATATTGAAAAGGCTCTGAACAAATCCAGAAACTACGGACACTGCTCCAGCTAGAATGCGCACTCGAGACATCAAAGCATTCGACACCAGTCGAAAGTGTCAAATATTTTTTCCCGTGTTAAGAAGTTCTGCTCTAGGTTGTAAAATGCTTGCACTGCTCCGGGACATGGGACCAAGTGCAGGAAAGCTGGAGAAACGCCTTAGCCTTTTCCAAAACTGTGCAGACCGGGATACATGGTACTACTGATCGATCATGTGCACAGTATAATACTACGCATGACATAACTAAGTTCACAGCACACACACACACACATGCAAACACACACACACACACACACACTCACATGCACACCCACATGCACACACACACAGTATGCACACACTCACATGCAAACACACACACACAGACCCACATGCAAACACACAGACCCACATGCACACCCACATGCACACACGGACACACCCCGTATAAATATTGGAACATCACAGATAACGATTATATATATATATATATATGTGTGTGCATGTATATATATATATATAAACATATATATCACCTTCCAACCGACCATCATGTATATAATATATATACTAAAAACAGTGTACACACAAACATATATATATATATATTTATATATATATAAACCTGCAAACAACCTTGATGTTCCAATATTTCATCACTGCACCAGCATTCATTTTGGCTCAATCATTAATTTATATCACTTCCCCACCAAGCATGTTGGCTATATTTTCTCTTAGCAAAAGAGTCCACCAGCATAGCAAAACAGCCAGCAACTCCAAAGTTCAGTTCAGTTCCTATCCAGTGCATGGCCTGCAGAACTGGCTTATCTGTGAACTAATGGCCCACCACTGATCTGTTTCCATTCAACTTCTAATATTTAATGAATATTTCACGTGCTTTGCTGTATTTAATAAACTGCACTGTACAGGGCTTGACAGATTTCAGATTCACAACCACAGATACATTCTCAGAGTCAAATGTATATCTCCTTCTTTCCAGCACTCAATACATTTATGATTCTCAAGCTTTGGCACTGCCTATCTGCTTCGAGATTTCATATCTGTGGTAAGTTGCCCAGCAAAAACCTCCACAAGAAGTCGGCTTGACTGATATCACTGTAAGACAGAATTACAAGTGGCTCCCTCTGGCCACACTAGTTGTACCTAGATTTCTTGCAACTTTGATGTTTTCCAAACCTTTTCTTTTTCATATTTTGTGAACAATTGAAGACTTATCAGTTTCCCAGTGGCCAGAGCTCCAAGCTGAATTCTTGAATAAGTTTGACACAAGTATCTGATTGATAGCATAATTAATCAATAATCGTAATTAAAAACAGCAACAATAACATTAATAATAATATTATTTAGCAATTATTAGTATTAATTTATTAGTATTATTATCATTAGAAATCCTGAGGATCCTAATAATTATAATACATAATATATAAAATATATAGCAAAAAATAATACAAATAACACTAACGATATAAATAATAATAATAACAATAATAGTAATAATAATAATAATAGTACAACTGAATCTCACAGTTGCACTTCCCAGTATACAATTGTAACACCGGGCAGTCTGCAGAACAGATCCATGAAACAACAATTGAGAAGACAAATTTACAAGCACAAAAACTGAAACAAGCTTAAACTTTTAAATCTGAATATGGAAAACACTAATCATATGTATAAAACTCAGTATATACTAATATACCATTCATTCCTGACAGACATGTTAAGTGAAAACCAACAGAAATAAAAAATTATGCTTATAAACACATCAATTTCCAACACACGGATGTATCCAAAAACTTACATCGGTTCTCAAATACTGATCCAGAATCGTTTGCGCTAGCTGGGGTCTGATCTCATCCAGAGTGATTTCAAAATCGGACTGCACACAAGCAAAAGAAAACACAACAATTCAATTAAGATTGTTTTGTTATATTAAAGAAATTTTAACAAGATCCTCAATACAATACAGCAGTTGCACAACACTGAAGTCTTTTGCCCACAACCAAATCACATAAATGGACAAACCTTACCCTTACCCGCAAACCACGTTTAACCCTTTAACAACAAGTGTCTACTAAACTGGTTCTGAAACCAATGCAGCTTCCTGTAAAGGATAAATGGTACTACTTCAAAAATGCCCAGCATTGTACGACAATCACTGTGAACCAAAGCCCGAAATTTCATGAGGCACTTGAATTAAACTCACAAAAAATGAAAAGCAGGTAGTAGGGACGTTAACTATGTCCCACATCGTTAATGACTGTACAACAACTTGTTTCCCAGGCGGATTAACCGCACTCCACGTTGCTGATGAGGCTGCTGTATGCTGGCTCAGCGCGAACTGCATACGCTAAATAAATAGGGACGTGAAGAGCTTCATCTGTAAAAAGACTTCAGCAGTGTATTTAAGTCAAAGGTTGCTCTATTTGGATGTAACAAATTGAATGAAAATCTTTACAATATTTGTGTCATCAAAGTCCTTCTCACTCCTCAGTAACCACTAATAGATTATCCTGCAATTCTTCTGGGATTTAAACTTTTTAAAGGGATTTATTCGGAATCAAAAAGTAAACGGCAAAAAACTTGGTTTACTACTTCACAAATTATGGCAAATTCATAGTCATCTGTTGAATTTAAGAATATTCTACACTCTTGACCTATCTCTCATATTTCAGCCTTCAGCACAATATCAAGAAAGTGACAAGTGACAGGTTTCGAGCCCCTGCGTAGTAACATGCCCGCAAAACAACCCACAATGAATCTGCAGCCTCTATTGCAACATAAAATGATAAGAAAATGCCTTGGTTTTTTTGGTAGGATGTTGACCATTAAGAATGATGCAGTGTTTAAGACGGCTGTCTTCCGAAAAGATAAATTGATTGAATACCTGCCAAACGAATTTTTAAACTTTTAAAAATTCTGTCAGGTTTTTAAAGTAATCCACCAGCATAGTCTCCTTCCCTGCATAGTGTCACCTCTGCTCCTGATATTTACACGTATGTCTAGATTCTAGACAGATCACTACGCTGATTGTGTCTGCACGTGTGTTTAATCTAGTTCCTGTGCACTATTGTAAATCAACCTAATTTCTTTAGGAACAAGCAGTAGTTCAAAACCTGAGGTTAATTAAGATAAATATTGGACCGATGCCTATAAGATTAAAACTGGAGTCTCAATATTGAGGTTGCTTTTGTGTTGGTTTCCAGTCTCGTCTGTTGTATTTCTGGTCCCCGATAAATGTACGACTGACCACCCTAAAGTTCATGTGACATTTGACGGACCAGCGGCAATTTTCCAGTATGCGATGGGCCAGGGCCCATAAGTGTCTGAGAAAAAATTGGGTAGAGGCTTGGGAGGGGCTGAGCCCATCACCAGAAACTTTTGAAAATCAAATCAGAAATGCTGCACGTCAGCATACAAACAAGTCAGAGCTTGAAAAGCCAAAAACATTGTCGGCAGCTCACGGCCGGATTTTTTTCAAAACCCCTACACCACATAAACATACAATTACATAACTTGATCAGCGATGTCAACAGGCCTGGTTGTGTTCCACAACGCGACTCAATTAGAAAGTCATTACGAAAAGCACCTGACAGAATTCCAACGCACAGCGTTTTGCAGGGTCTCACAGCATTCCATGTTCCATAATAACAACGGTCCAAACAGCCACCTATTGTCGGAAAACAATTGCCCTTAATGGCATCTCATTGGAAAAAGTAGACACCACTGCAATGATCGTGAATATTTTACATCCCCCCACTCCGAATAGCTGAGGCATCATAGCAACCTAAGCAACGTTCCACGTAAAAAAAACAATACACGTAGTTGCTTGTGCCGTATACGCTTAAGTTTGTGTCTGCATGCCTGCATGTCCTCTTCAATCTGTGTCTATTTCTGCTTCTATCTTGCTAGGGATTTAGGATAATTCATTCCGAGTATTTACTCTTCAAGAATCTACTCAGAGGCGCTCTCTGCGCTAACTAGCGGAAGTGAAGCTTAGTATCATAACAACAAGAAAATTTCATCAATTAGCAAAATAAGTCACAGTGAGCCGGAAACAGTCATCAATGGCGATCCTTCGCAGACACGTAGAATCATCCAACGGAATCCAGTCGACATCCTTCAGATGGTGTGAATGTTCAGAGTCTCCGGCACAGGTTGCATCAATAGAGCAGAGCAGCGACAGGTGACAGGACTCGCAAACGCGAAAACACTGACGAAACTGAAGCCACTCACTGGAAGAATATGATGCACGCATCCGGCCAATCATCGGGGCACAGTAGAAGGCATTTGTCGCTTGTCGGTCGGTAGTTTTGAACGCCACCAGAGACACCATCCAATCGAGTCAACTCCACTGACCTGCGTGAACCGTCCTTCGGCGAGAAATAAACACCAGACAACAGCGGTGAAGCCGTACGGTCTTGATGGTTGAGCTTGACCGTGTGCATCAAGTGGCATCTAACGTCAACACATGGGCGACACAAGACGACTTGCGAACAAAATCCTTTCCAACGCAAAATCCTTGATGAACCCGACGAATAAGTTCGGTACACGAAGCTAGAACCAGTATAGACTCGAATGTGTGTGAAATTACTGTGCAAATTCTTCATAAAGTTGAAATAATCCATCGAAATGACGGAGTGGTCTGATAAACAACCGATATGGCCGCTGACCTGAGCAGCAATATGTCAAACATTCGAGCACAACGAGCGCATGGATGTGGGATCGTGTCCCGCTACTCTCCCAAAAAGGTCCACTCAACCTTCCATTTGACAGACAGTGTTGGCAAATCGAGAAGTGACCTTGCATGGCTGCCAAACAGTAAATCTGACTCCTGTAATAACTTGTGAACATCGTCCGTTCTTACTATGAATTGTAAAAGTCAGACTGCGTTGTGCCAGTTTGAAAGCAAACAAAGCCATTATTACTATTTTATATTTAATTGTTGTTATTATTTAATATTACCAATCCGATCGGAGTCTCTTTTTCTCCCTCTCGTCTGTCTTCTTTCTGTCTAGAGTTGTCGTTCTTTGCCTGACTAGACTCTCTCCTCTGTCATCTCTCTTTTCTGTGCCTGTCCAACCCTATCATGTATGTTGTATCTTCCTTCCTTCCTCCCTCCCTCCCTCCATCTTTCTTTCTCTCTCCCTCCCTCCTACCTCCCTCCCTCCCTCTCTCCATCTGGTTCTGCATCTTTCTCCTCTGTCAACATGAGCCTATTTGTTATTGTGTGTGGGGCACAGGCAGACATACAGTGCCTACCAGCGTAAGTCAGTTTCCTTCCATCATAATCGGTGGGTGTCGTTGGTGAAAAAAACCTTTCCAGACATTAGACGAGGCAATGTAATGTGGATTTGGTTCTAACTGCACAGTTATCATGAAACAGATACACCCCAAACAAGAGGAACTCACACAGTCTCCTGACTCTCCTCTTCAACTGGCATACCGTATGTGTACATGTATCCATAGCAATGTTACTAACCTAAGTGTTCCTCTGTTCAATAAAAAAAATTCTAAAAGAATCGGCAGTGGAATGGCATAAGCCCAACAACACCAGTTTCATAGTGCTGTACACACACTTATGCACGCATCTCAACGTAGATATACAACAGTACATCACACAGAGTTTGCATATGTAGTCATAAAATCGCAATCTGCATTTTCAATTTTCATACACAAAGTGTGAATACAATGTACACAGTATATTTGGATATATACTTTATACACATAGACCAACAATTTTCCTAGTATCGTCAAAATAATTTGACTCGGTATTCACACCAGTGTTTGTTATCATCAGTTCATTTCTGCTCCAACAAAACACAATGAACAAGCATTATAATCGCAGATAAACTATATTGTGTTACCGGTCAAAAGGCTAAATTTCACAGGCACAATGGGACATCCCTATAGAGCCATGACAATTTATATTTAACGATGTGAAATTGTGAACATATACAAAATATATCACATCTGCATTACACACACACACACATGCACCACCAAAAAGAGCTGCGTTCAGTTGATGTTAGAAAGGCATGTGGCTAAACAAGAGGACAGTGGTTCAAAACCTCCCGTTGACGTCAAAGATATTTCAAGTAAAGATCGAAATCTCGCGTCGATTAGAAGTCGGCAGATAAGGGAAGAATGCGTTGAAAAGAGACAACAATTGATGTATCTTCCAAGAGAGAATTGCATCCATTCAGTCAGTTGAATTCTATCAGAGAGAAATAACTGAAGCAACGCGCCCCTAGCATTTTTCATACGTAAATATCACGATACATGTCTCTTCTAATGTATCATCTTGTATTGCATTTAAACATTTATAAAGCACCTCGAGCGGGTGAACCATCCAGGTTCCCAGACACGCTCCAAGGCTAAAAAAAGCCGCAAGTTTTTGAGAAAGGAAACGGAGGAAACCGACTACCAGATAGAATTGTCTATGCATATATATATATTATATATATAATACTGATTGCAAAAGAAGGATAGAGCATATTTTAAAGAAATGGACTGGTCAGTTGAAGGAAAGGATTGAGACGGAGTCATAACTGCTCTAGTAGACCAACATGTATCCATCACAGCCTACTCATATGTTCTCCTCTTCTCATTCACAGGGATCATGCTGATCAGCAATTCAGTGTTGCCAAGGGTGGTGTTTAATCTAGGCAATGGGGGGGAGGAGGGTGGGAGGGGGGAGGGTTCCCCCAGGAATGACATCCCAGAAAAAATCTAGAACTATTGCTTACATGTTCATAGGTAACATCACCCACCCACCCCATCCCCCCGAAAAATGATACACGCAAGTGATGCAACATTTCCCCACTCAGAAAAAAATTGGACATACCTGTGCAAATCTGTCTTGTTTGCAGGAATATATGTAAAATTTGTGCGCTTCTGGGAAATTGCCAGAAAAGACTTATTAAAAAGTCAGCAGATTAAAAACTTCAGAATCTACTATGTTTCTCGGAAAGGCCGTCAGAAAAAATCAGTGGGACAAAGTGTGTTGCTGGTGACTAGCCCAGCGGTTGCCGGCACCCAAAACGACCGTCTGTCCCTGCCCCCCAAAACGTGAGAATCCCTCCCAAAGGGGGGGGGGGTTTAGATTAAACACAGACCAAGGGATTAGCCACGAAACAATTTTAGGGTTTCCACGAAACATGTTCGCATTAAGCAAAAAACTATCAAATCATTTGAGGCAAATGTTTATTCCGAAGAGGGGCTTCAATCGTTAAACCCGCTCCAAATACACCCACGTGGGAGTGCCAGTATCTAATGACCAGGCATTAATCGATAGCATTCAGCAGCAGTGCACAAAGACTTTGTCCAATCTCCCAACACAGCAACCTCCCCACAACAGGCATGAACTGCATAATGTGCATATGACATGTTACAAGCGCAGGCCCCCAAACCAACTGGCTAATGTGACACAAGCCAGAAAGGTTTTTAACAGACACGACGCAGTAGTGTGTCCTGAATCGATGGGTAACATATCACATTAATATGGTGTGTCATTGGTGTGTCGCAAAGAATTGCTGAATTTGCACACACCAGTCGTTCTTACATAACACCGACTTACTTACTTTAGCAGTCAAAATACATAGACTGTGAAAATTCGTAGCACTCAGTTGAACGATTCCATTTTATCGTAATCTAGGGTGTTCATTATATTATTATTTACCTTATACATACATGACATGTATGCAAGATATATGTTTGCAACGTGCCAATGAAAACTTTGAACAGCCTGTTATATTTGAAATGGAAAAATTTCTCACAAGCTAGCAGAAATTTAGCAAATCTACAGTTCCGATGATGTAGAATCAGATTTCAGTGTCAGCAATGAAATGGATTTCAGCAAAAATCGTGCACGACAGTTTTAGCTTTCGTTAGTATGGCTTTTTCCACTTTTACACGCAGTCAAAACATGGCTGTCAGTGAAAAACAATGGTAATATCAGCACAACTAGATGACTATCCATGGAAACTATGGCTATCAGCACAACTATGGCTATCAGCATAACTATGGCTAGAAACTATGGCTATCAGCACAACTATGGCTATCAGTGCTGAGCTATGGCTATCAGCACAAAACTACGGCCATCAGCACAACTACGGTTTCAGTGCAACAACAGCCATCAGCACTAGCCAAACGTTATGATCGTTACGGACAAAGGCAATGCCGCCTGCACTTGATGGTGCTTGCTTTGCTTCGCTTTTGCGCCATCAGTGAAACGTGGCTCACGTGACTGGGTCTCATTAATCGCCTTAAGGGGGTTAATTGCAATCGTTTTCTTTTCTATGAACATCGTTGTCGTTGTGTTGCTCACGAACGCTCATCCCCCATACAGCCATGGCCAGCCACTGCATCATTACCCTATACCAACCCAATCCCTGAGACACTGCACTAGCACGTACAGGGTCTGGCTGTGCTCTACACACCAGTGTGGCCAGACGGCTTATCAACACAGACCGCCCACAGTCATTGCTCCAGAGAAGGCGCTTCACAAAAAAACAAAACAATGCAGCCGACAAGATTGTCCATTTCTAATCGTGCCGCCCAGTAAGCTGAATTTTCGTAACGACCGTGGAAAAGTTGTCAACTCAGACACTTGTGTTGCTCATCAAGCTCATACAACGCTCGACTTCTCTACTAATCGACTTCGACACTAATCGACTTCTCTACTAATCGACTTACTCTACCAGATCATAAAAGTCTCTGCTGCTTGCAGCCATTACTGTTAAGACCATCATCCCTTCTACCTCATACCCCGCTACCCCATGATCAAACGATCGCACAAACTCACCACGGCATCGAGAAAGTCGATGGCTCGCTTCAACTCGGTTTTTGTGTCGCAGAACTGGCGGAACAACTCTCGTCCGATTGGCTGCTGGTCTATGATGTACTTGTACGTGGGAGCTACAAAAACAACGACAACATTGAGAAACAGACCATCATCATCATCTGCATCAGTAACAACAACACCACCATCATCATCACCACCGTAATGAGCAGAATCATCGTGGTTCTCATCACCAATCAATCACCATCATCGTAATCAATTAATCGTCATCATAATCACAATCACCACAGCCACCATATCATCATTATTAACATAGAGTGCAGAATCATCACCAGCAGGATCCGGATTATCATCACTACCAATATCATCTTCATCATCATAAATAAGGGAACAGTAATATCTTCAGCAAAACACCCCACCCAATCATCATCATTATCGTCAAACTGCATGGCCAACTTGCACCATCACCATCACCACCATCACCATCAACTTGCACCACCATCACTACCATCAACTTGCACCACCACCACCACCACCACCACCACCACCACCACCACCACCACCACCACCACCACCACCACCATCATCATCATCATCAACAGTTTCATTATCGGCAGCAGCACCATCCTCATCATCATTTATCAGCATCATCATCGTTAGGGTGGTCCTTATTTTAAAAAGTTTGATTTTATAACGGGGCACCCTCTAAGTTGGTTTCTATTGATGAGAAAAAAATTGAGAAAAATTTTGGAGAGAATCTGAGGACATTTAGGGGTCGCTACCAGAGGTTAAAGTTCAAGGTTATAATTAATTTGGGCATTGTGGTCCACTATGCGCAATTTCCATTAATATGCTTTCCAACCATGTTAATCGCTATGATAGAATTTGATAGACAACCATACTCACATATTTATTAACATCTCCGACATCATGATTGCCACCTAGTTACTTAATTTATTGACATTTTTTATAATGCATCACAGCCATTGCATCTTTGGCGGCAATTTCGCTTCATTTTGGTTTTTTCGTGTATATTATATAATTTCGCTATTGTCAAAGAGAACACAAAGTTGGCAATAGACCTAAGTCTTGGCAATGCCACGGTGAAGGTAACAGAAATGCGACACTTGTAGGCCTACATTCTTTAGCACTACCATGTCTTGGCAATAATCCCGCAGAGTTCAATCTCTGTTGTTTCTCAATGCTTAAGGAGTGAATAAAGAATCGGCAAAAAATTTATGAAAACTTGAAAGCTGAATGCCAACCAGGAGTTCCTCTAATAATTCACTGGGTTGGAAAGTTGTTGGAAGACATCTGCAGACTGCAGTAAAGAAATAGTTGACCATCTTCATGTCCTCGTTTCTAGAGTGTTGACCAGATCCTCGGTTTACAGAAGTTATCATCGGGACAAGAAAATCTTCAGTGTATGCAGTGTATGAAGCGTTTGTGACTTGGGGCATTACTGATCAAATCAAATCTATGTGTTTCGACACCACATCAGTGAACAGTGGACTAAGAAATGGTGCCTGCATCCTGTTGAAACAGAAGCTGGACAAGGATTTGTTGTAGGGCGCATGCCGCTACAACATAGGCCTAAATTAAGTTGGAGGCAGTGTTTATGTTTTCTCTTGGTTCACCGAAGGGTAAGGACATAATGATTTTTTAGATGGGCTGCACATAGCGAGGTTGATCGGCAAGAGCATTTACAGTGTTAAGACATGGATGTTCAAGAAATAATTCAAGTGAACAAGAAGAGAATAAAGGGTATGGCTGACATCTGCCTGCTATACCGGTACGTGAAAGTCTGGTTTCAGGCACCGTATGCACCATCTATACTCCTCAACTTGACCTGTAGAGAGCAGATCTTTAAGGACATTGACAAAATACAGGGAGATAAAATAGTGCAGTTGCAGACGTTGCAATGAATAAATGTTTAGATGAAACTTTGGTATCTTTCAGAGGAATTGGTGACTTTTGCGTTCTTTGTATTATTATTAATCAGCAGTTTAACGACATCTTATAGCTACAAAGGCTGTTGACGTCTTTAAAGATTTTAACGTATGATTTATGGGATTTCCATTTATACCAAGCGCCAAATGATTACTACTCTGCACAAAACTTGGATCGAACATCCACTTCAAAGAAGAACCTTGGAACCTGCTGTAATAAGCTCAATGCAACTGGAAGATTTTGTCATGGAAAACACGAGATTTTTCAAGTTTTCTCCCATAAGACGTTGATATACATGGTCAAACGACACGAGAACTTCAAGTTAGATTAGGCCACTGCGAGCTCAGTGAAAGTTGTGAATGACATGACATTACAAAGCGTGGACTGACACTCATGAACATGTATAACAAGCTTCAAACAAATAATGAGGATCAGATGCAGAGTCTGCTATATTGATTGTGAAGTAATATACGGTGCACCTATCGTCGCAAAAGACTGATGCAATAATGGAAACATTAACTGGAAAAACATTTTTATGTCCGTGTATGCATTTTGTCCAAAATAGTAAACCAGTCCTCAGGCCACTAGTCCACCTCCAGCACGGTCCATTGCCCACCAGAATTTATTTAAATTTGTGCATTCAACCATACATGTACACTAGTAATAGTATACAATATACGATATTCCATGTTTCGCCTGTGTCTTTACATTGATATATGTTACGTCCGGTAGCGACCCCTAAAACTAAAAAAAATCTGCCAAAATTTTCAGTGTTAATATTTTTTAACCTAAAGGTATAAGTTAGGAGGGTGCCCCATTTAAAATTCTCCAAAAAATATTTTTACATAGAGCTAAGGACCACACTAATCATCGTCATCATCATCATCATTTATCAGCATCAACATCATCACCAGCAATTTCATCACCATCAACATCAAGCGCATACGTTTATCATAAGCAAACTGATATGCAGACAAAAAGATGACCATTGGAAATTCTAAAACAAGTTTTAAACAACTTGCATATTAAGGCTTAAGCAGCCTAAAAACAAAATTCACTTGAAGGATAAACACATATACACCAAAAAGGAGATTTTAGCAAATTAATTTGCTGCACGCATAAATCAGACAACATGAATACGCTCAATAAAGCACTCGGTACAAAGCCCTTAGAATAAAAAAACAGACGTTCAGACAACTGCCCGAACGACTGAAATAAAACAGATACAATACAACGAAAAGACAACAAAATGCAAGAAATCGAAATCCTATACGGATGAACCACCGTCGTCGAGGGCAACGGAATCAATTAAAATTTAAAAAAATACGAGTGGATAAAAGTAAATTATCATCAGCTCGTGTCAATCGTTAGACAGCTTAGAGTGCAGAGAATCTCATTTGCAATGCAAAAGCGAGCTTTATGTCATATCTCAAAACTCCATCTGCCCACACTGCATACTCTCTGTCTGTGTATCTGTCTGTGTGTGTCTGTCTGTCTGTGTCTGTCTCGCTCACCATTCCACCCATCCACTCACTCACTCATTCAACCACTAACCTGCTCAGTGCACTCTCATTCACTCAATCGTTCACTCACAGTCACTATTGTCAGTCTGCCTCTGAACCTGGCAAAACTCTATTTACTATCATACAAATGTGTACTAAGCTTCTAGGAACCATAATTAATTCATTCAACATGCAGCTTTATATAGCGTCCCTACCAGTTTACTACTCACGAGTAATCCCGACCCATTCTCGACTGAAAAGGCAGCTTTAAGGCTGCGATAAAACGCATCTGAGCAAATCCTAGGTATGAGGCGTATAGACAGTGGAAGCTCATTCCATACCATGGGACCAATAACAGATACAGCATGGTGCTCTCTAAGAGCAGCTCGTGCTCGGGGAATGAGGAGTTCACTCTGGGTGGAAGACTATAATGGTCCAGAATCTTCTAAAACAGGTCCTTATGTTTATATACTTGCATAAAATACACAACAAATAGCCAGTTAATTTTATCAATGCCACATAACTCAAACCAAATTGAACAGCGGCTTCGATAAGATTGCAAATTAGTCACAAGTCATTCTGGCAGTTCCCACTCAAAGTTCCTTCACAAGTCATTCTTGCAGTTCCCACACAAAGTTCCTTCACAATAACAAGTCATTCTGGTAGTTCCCACTCAAAGTTCCTTCACAATAACAAGTCATTCTGGTAGTTCCCACTCAAAGTTCCTTCACAAGTCATTCTTGCAGTTCCCACACAAAGTTCCTTCACAATAACAAGTCATTCTGGTAGTTCCCACTCAAAGTTCCTTCACAATAACAAGTCATTCTGGCAGTTCCCACTCAAAGTTCCTTCACAAGTCATTCTGGCAGTTCCCACTCAAAGTTCCTTCACAAGTCATTCTGGCAGTTCCCACTCAAAGTTCCTTCACAAGTCATTCTGGCAGTTCCCACTCAAAGTTCCTTCACAAGTCATTCTGGCAGTTCCCACTCAAAGTTCCTTCACAAGTCATTCTGGCAGTTCCCACTCAAAGTTCCTTCACAAGTCATTCTGGCAGTTCCCACTCAAAGTTCCTTCACAAGTCATTCTGGCAGTTCCCACTCAAAGTTCCTTCACAAGTCATTCTGGCAGTTCCCACTCAAAGTTCCTTCACAAGTCATTCTGGCAGTTCCCACTCAAAGTTCCTTCACAAGTCATTCTGGCAGTTCCCACACAAAGTTCCTTCACAAGTCATTCTGGCAGTTCCCACTCAAAGTTCCTGACTTCTCAACCCTTTAATGATGAGAACTCTGCATCGGTTTCCCAATTGCTTTCAGCAATGATCTCGTCATTAAATGGTTAACACTCAGATATAAGCCAAACTTCTGTTTCACTTCACAAATATTAAACCTATCAATCTACAGACAAGTGGCAGATTACCTGGCATTTTATGTCCAATGCTGAGAGGCATGGAATTAAATATTTAAGAAAGTTGAATCATCAACCAGACAACCACCTAATCATAATGATTCTGATCATCACAACATCTTGTCCATTCTGTATTAAATTCTCGTCTTTCTGGGTTTATGGCTATGTGCTCCTCTTGGGGTTGCTCCAACCTACCTCCGTTCTTTCTGTATTCAGGTCTCCTCTCTCCCCGGTCACTCTGCCCTTCGTTCGGCAGCTAATGGCCTCCTTGTTGTTCCTCGCATGCGTGGGGCTACTGCCCAGTCCAGGAGCTTTGCCTATGTTGGCCCCTCCTGCTGGAACCGTCTTCCACATAAACTACGTCTTGAGCTTCTCAGCCTCTCTCTCCCTCTGTTTAGGAAGCGCCTGAAGACTATACTATTCGTTAGCGACAGTGCTAACTTTGGGTCGGGAGCGCTACTGAATCTGTGAGCGGCGCTATGCAAGTGTTCAATTACAATTACATACACCCGCACGTAATGCACATCCCAGTATCAGAGATGATTTAAGTAGCAGATTCTGGCTGTTTGGACACATCGGTCAGTCATCCAATGCCAGAGTGACCAATCCATGTCAGGATCTTGTAACTAATAATTCCAGGACCTCTGGAAAAGATCAGCACGCCGCATGTGGACAAGAAAAGTGGGAGCTGACCTGAATACAGTGGTTCCCAACCTTTTTCGACTGTTGGGCCACTTTTTATAAGTTGGAGGACACGAGGGCCACTTTTTCTTAGTTGAAGGACTTTAGGGGGCCACAAGGCTAAAATTTAATTAACTAAAGGCGTGTAAAATTGTTATAATTGAATCAGAATTGAATGTTATTTTATTTGGACATTAATAAATCGCATCAAACATTCTATTTTGATGCGATTTATTAATGTCTGAATAAAATAATTTGTAATAGAAAAGAATTATATATTCTATCAAGTCCAAATTGTAAATTGTTACATATATTTTTGTTAATTCATTGAGATGCTGCGGGCCATTTTGTAGGCCAGGCGGGCCACTTTTGGCCTGTGGGCCACGGTATGGGAACCGCTGGCATATGGGGTAGAGGAATCAACATCCTAAAACTCCTCCTGTGTCACTTCTTATACAGCCTTTTAGAACAGAGACACCATTCTAATTCTAACTGTTAGCTAGAACTTAATAAATAAATAAATAAATAAAAACAAATACAGACACACCAGTAATATTAGACGTAAATACATACAGCTGTAGCATAACATAATGCAAAGGCAGATCCAGGGTTCACTGTCATCATGCACCAAAGCCCTGAGGGAAATGCATGGTCATTGGCGCCCGCAGCTAATTCTGCAAGAGTGGGTAAAACACAATCGTCAAGGTCAAATTTCTTAGCAAGAGCCTGAAAATGCAGAGCAAGAAATTAAGAACATACATATTTTTCATAAAGATTCTAAATGTAGATGCCTCACTTTCACCGAGTACTATTACCATAATTAGTGCACTGCTTCCGTGCAAAGAAATTAATCAAAAACCAAAAAAATAATAGTACTAGATAAAAACAGAGGTAAATTTTCAATGGAGGAGTGCTCCCTCTAGCCCTTATGTGCAGACGCCCATGTGCATGGTTTTGGATCCCGTATTGATGCCACTGCCACGTAGCATTAAATCTTTTATGATAGTTCACAGCATCTCATTCGCCCATCCGACTGTCAACACAGCACGATACTATTTATTCCTTGGTCGCAGTCACCAGCTTTTGTCGAAGAACTTGAGACGATCCCCTGCAGCTGCACCACATTTACAGCCAAGTATTCTGCAGAGCATTCAACCATTCACCAGCTGCTCTCCACCTCCCTTGTGCACTTCGCTCAAGCATGCTAAGAGCGAGGAGCTCCAGTACACGGATTGACAATCATTAGTCCTCGTAGGAGATCTGTGCTACAACGACAACAACTGACTTGAATTGTTCGTCCGTCCACTAATATCTTCTGCACCCGCAAGAAATCGGGTAAGTCATGCATACACCACCGAAGACAGAGGATATTCAACGACCAGAATAGCCGACAGATAATATCGTCACAGCTGACACCACTTCCTGATGCAACCATCATCCATTTGGTGGCTAACGGCACGAACAAATGACTCTTGGTCATTTGCCATCTAATAATCTGTCCAGCAGATTAGTTTTTGCCTTAGTTTTTTTCTCTTGTCTTAGCATCTTGCATTAAGGCATTACGTGAAAAAGACAGTCAGCTGATGTAATTGATGTACTCTCATATCTGTTCGGACCTTATTTAACTCCATTAAAAAATTTTAAATAGAAGGTTCAGAATCCAAGAGACAAGGTTAACACTGGGCGAGCAAATAGCAATTACAATCTCGGCCAACAGGTAACAAATGAATAAGTGCCCCTAACAGCGAGATATTATTCCATCCGGTTCTTCCTCCTGTTACCTTCTCATGTTTCTGCCTTTTTACTAAAGAGAATGCCATGCCTTCAAATGGTTTCAATAAAAAAAAGCCTGAAATGTTATAACACACACACACCAAGTCCCCCCCCCTCCCAGCACATATGCAAGTACACATTATCCAACATAACACTTAATTAATCACACAAATTCTGACTATATAACAGGTCCAGAACAACCATTCCAAAATAATCTCATCCACTGTGAAAAGACTCATTTAGCCTCATTATAAGCAGCATTTAATCTGTCTCTCAAAGACAGCACATGAAAGACGTTTCTGGTGCATATGTACAACATATCCACATAGAAGAAGAGCAGTTTTTTAAGATATAGCCCTGAGGCAGCCATGGGTGTGAACTGTAAGTGACTTCATTTTCTCAGCCTTCCCCCCTGCCCCCACATATGAAGGTGGGCAGCCAGTCCTCTCCCTCACCATCTCATCTTCCCACCAACAACACCGCATGGTCATTTGTCCATGTACTCATTACGCCTGAGCTGGCTAGAAGGGACGTGTGGAGCAGAAATCTGGAAAAGAACTGTCTGCACTGACAGGGATTTTATCCCCCCCCCCCCACTCCCACGACCTCTGGTCTGACAGTCCAGTACATAAGAGCCTTTAAAAAACCATTCAAAGTGCTAGGAAGCACATTTGACGACATGCTTAATGCTTAGATCAGGTGTTCAGGATGAGATACATACAACTATTAAATGAAGAAGGCTGCTACAGGGGGGATCAGCCATGACAAGTCAATGCCACAGATCAAACTGTCATGTCCAGTTGACTAGTATACAGAGAAGACATGGGTTGGTCGTTTATGGTGTTCACATACCAGTGTGTCACCTATGTCTTGGATATAAACTGAGCTGTTCAGTTTATACACAGAACTATTAAACTACTGTAGTCCTTTTGGTCAGTCACTGCAACTTTTCCATGGATTAATCTCTGTTGTTAAGCAGTAGCCTTGGTCAAGTCAAATTATATATATATATATATATATATATATATATATAAAATTATATATATAATCATATATTATATACAGTTATTATTATACACATATATACACACATAATATATTATACACATGCAATGTCATGCATACATATACACATAATATATTATACACCGTATAGTGCATATCATATTGTATATACTCATATGTTATCATATATAATAATATATTATATTTATTTATATGCCTATGCAATGCATACATAGTTGTAAAAAACTTTTTTCGTTTTTTATTCTCTCCCAAAAAACGTCGGTTTTTTTCGGTTTTTATTTTTCCCATCGTTTTTTTTATCGTTTCTTTCGATTTTTATGTAACTTTATTTAATTATTTGCTGTCTAATATTATTTTCCTTAATTTAATTTTTGCCCGATATTCCATACGTTTTCACCGTACTCTCAAGGATGCAGCTAACTATAGGGTCTTTATGTAATTGTTTAAGTCATAATTTTGAGAAATACATATAGTAGATCTCTACAAGAAATGAAATTTCTAAGAGTTATTTTGATATAAAATTCTTGGGCATAATTATTAATATTTTTAAGTAGCAATTTTAAGCACAAAATAATGTACAATATATAATTTAGTAAACATCTGTGGTTTTTGCTTATGGTTAGATTTTAATTGTTATGTCGATCAGCATAAACTTATAATGTGGACTTATGTCTACAATTTAAATTTGAAAAGATTTCAATACCTTTAATTTGTCCGAATTTCTTATTAAACGAAAGTTATAAGAAAAACTAACTGTGGTATATTAATGTTACTTATACCAATTATTTTGGCCTAATAATAAAGTTGTGCTATTTGCAGTTTCTTAATAAAAATGTATAAGCAATTAAGGTTTGTAAGCTCAAAATGAAATTTCAGATGTAACAAAGGCAAATTAATTTCCGTTTCCGTTTGTTATCGTTTTTTTTGTCGTTTTTTTATTATTTCGAAAAAAACGATGTTTTTTACCGTTTTTTATTTTCTTTTCATCGTTTTTTACATCTATGAATGCATATATAGTTTATTTACAAATGGCCCCTGTCAATGATGTACTCCAATGGCAGCTTACAGATAGACAAACAGACAGACAGACAGACAGACATATGAAATGAAAGCAGTCTGTGCCTGGATCATAGCACGAAATTTACCCAAAGTTCTGGTATCTATAAACGTCAAACAACAATCTGAATCGTTTAAAAACACCACAAATCTTCTGTTCCCTCACAAAAAAATCACAAAGGAAATTAACATCCCTCTCCTGAAACGTAGATGCATACATCTTTGCCGCAATTCCGTACTGAATATTTAATCTTCCTGTCTTCCATGATATATATGTTACAAGTGCGCCCCGCAAGAATTGACAGAAATGGACGTAAAAGGCCTCAGTCTCAAGAAGGAAATTGCCTGTCTAGCCCGTAGAACACATCTGTATCTATCTTGCACTGAGAAAGACACTTGCAAGGTGCATGTGGACCTACTGACACACACATAGAAGGCAAGGCAGACTACAAACAAGCATTCACAGCACACACACACACCTACACACACCTATACACACACCTACACACACACCTACACACACTACAAGGCCACTTGGTACAGTTCATCTGTATGATGCTATAGTAGGCACAGCTCAGTAAAGACCACTCAAGTTGGACCAGTGACCATGTCGTCTGTGGACCATCATGCCACCTGGAGCACACAATCACCACTCCACTTTTCCACTCTTTCTTACAGTCAGAAAATCAATACCAGTACAAGATGGAAGGTTAAAAGGGTGAATTCTGCTATGCGATTACTGTGCTGTGCATGGGGTCACCACTCCAACAAATGATTCCTTCCTATGACCAATACTCTGGGGTGGGAGGCATAAGGAATGCCCCCCAGCAGCCCCGATTGGTCAGAGTACAGGCTCCAGCAGCACTTGATACCCTAATTTTGCAGGAAGCTTGAGCAAGTCCTTTAATAGCAGCTGCTCAGCCAGATTGACGATGCTTGGCCATGACATAATAAATGCAAAATAATAATACACTCATACAAACACACACACACACACATATATATATATATACAAATATTGTATAGGGTTGGAAAGATGGCTGAATGGTAAAAAAGCTGACATGAAGATTGTAAGGATGGGGTTCTATAACTGCAAGCCCCATAGGGTTCACTCTGCCTTCTGCTCCACAGAGGCAATGGCAAAACGAGCGGCAGGACAGATAAGCACCTTGCAGGCTGCCATATTTTTTATTAATACTTCTCACACATGCTGTAGCACCCCTTTACGCTCACTACTCGGAGACGCTCCTGACCAGTGGCTAAAGTGTCTTGGTGAGCAGTGGAAACGCCAACTGTGAACTGTGGGAACGCTGATGAAGTTTTATTTGGAACGCCCATGTTTCAGGGGTTCCATGCATGGTGAGCAGTGGGAACGGAAGCGAAGAAATTCTAGAGCAGTGGGAACGCCGTTCCCACCCACTTTAAACCCTGCTCCAAACTACAGCACGAACACTGAATCAGTGTTTCACGAAGAAGCGCACAAGCAACTGCGAGTGAAGGACTCGCTCGAGGTCCCACGCGACAGCTGTAAGTGGATTCGAACCTGGAACCCTCTGGCTCCAAGGCACCGTATTAAACCCACCACTGCACCACCACACCGCGCCCCACAAATAGCTGAATTCAACTTCTGTTAAACTTGTCATCATTTGGCACAAGCCGCACCACTACATCATGCAATATCACTGTGTACTACTTGTCAGCATGATTTATTTTAATAAACAAATATTCGATTATTAGTATGTATACGAGGCATTCGTGAAAGCACATAACAAAATGCATTCTCATGTCCATATGCATAAATAAATATCCACAAAGATACAAAGAGCCATAGGCACTAGTGTAGGACAGAAACACAACGTAACAAATTGGTTGCTGCAATGTGGTAACTGGGTGCCAGACAACAGACAAATAAACAGTTGATCATAAAATACTCTGTGCCAGAGTTAAATCGGATGTTAAACACACAAGACTAGCAAAACTGCATGTTGTTTCTATGCTAGAGCATCGAATAGCACAAAAGGCCTTTTGATAGATATGGGAGTCAATATCCTGCTTTACTCACTCATAATACAGGCTGAGCTATCCAGTAAATGCGCACACCACGCACAAATACACACACACTATGATAATATAGCCAACACCAGTCCATTATCAGGCTCCGAAATACTGGCTTAGTAGCCGACAACAGCCAGCAGCCTTCTGTCAAAATTAATCTAGGGCTCTGTCAGCCTCTGTGTAACAGAGTTGGATGGATAGATGGCTGTTGCAAAACGGTGGCTGCTTTGTTCTACTTTGCACAAATGTGTCTATAGCTAAATACAGTCAGTTGGTGCACTGCAATACTTTGAATTGGAAACACACCGGGACACACAGGACAACTATCTTCTGTTCAAAGGAACTCTGATGTGAGGACGCTCTGGTATTCTTTTCAAATGAAATCTAATGGGAGGACACCCTGGCCTTCACTTCATATGAACCCTAATAGGAAGACACCCTGATCTCATTTTCAAATGAACTCTAATGGGTGGACACCCTGGTCTCATTTTTAAATGAACCCTAATGGGAGGACACCCTGATCTCATTTTCAGATGAACCCTAATGGGATGACACCCAGTGTTCTTTCAAAGGAATCATACTGGAACACCTGAGTCTTCTTTCCACTTGAGGTAATTAATTTCCATTGAACCACCTGTAGGGAACTTGAACCAGTTCTTTCCAACATCAAAAACTGCCAACCAAGAGACAAGTGCATGAGTGACAAGTTCCTTTCCTGCTTCAAGTGCAATCTTATAGACCAAGTACAATTTGGATGGTCTAAACACACTTTCTCATGCTCTCAGTCACTCAGAGGATACTCGATACATGCTGAGGTAGGACTGAAATTCACACCTGTATTGCATCAAATGCCAATCCAAGAAAAACATCGCTGCTGTGCATGGTCAAGCACGTTAAAAACAAATAGCAAACTGATGTTGATGAACATCCTTACAAGTGTGTTGCAGTGTTAGCATGTACACGGCAAAGTGGGTTAGTGAGTATACTGGAACTTTCTTATAAACAAGTTAGTGTACAAACTGGAACATCCTCATACGTTTCAGTGCGTATTGTGCACAATGGAACTTTCGTATAAATGTTACTTCATGTGCATAGGAACTTACTAGTAAGCTTAAGAATGCACAATAGAACAACCTTATCACGCCATCCCAATTACACCAGAAACAAATTTACAAAAAATGGTCTGCTATAAAGGAGTCATTTTCTAAACTGAACTAAATTTCGAGACCACCAGCAGAGTTGAGAGTTGATGTTAACATATAGCATTGATAATATATGTGGCGGTCCACATCGAAATCGGTATTAACTCAGAAATTACACATTACATGGAATTGGTGTGCTTGTGTTTTTTGCACAGAATTTAATCTAAAAATATGCTTTAAAATTCATTTAATTTATTTTGTTTAAAAAAACAAGTTTTAAAGCTATTTTAATAATAATAATCTTATGCATATTATTTTGCTTTAATTAAGCTAATTAGTCAATTCAATTGAATCCCTTTTGCCTTATATCTTGGGTTAGAATAAAGCTAGGGCAATATTTTCTTTTCATTAATATCAAGCTCGAGACAAGACCTTTGAAAGGATGTATCAAACTCAATAATATGAACTTGCAAAAGCACCCTAAAACTGGTTACGGTGTGAGGTGCCAAACATAAGAAGGTTTTGTTGGCTGTATGTTTGACTGGTTGCTTGCGTGTGCTGGTAATACTACTTGTTTGCTTTCCACCTTATTAGATATTCATACTAGATTTCATCAGTGTCAGTTAGCAGCTTGACATTTTAGTACCAGCCTGTCAGCAAATCTCTGTAAACACAGAATTATCATATCACGAACATCATTTTTAAGAAAAACAGAAATGGTAAAGCACCTCATAATTCACCAAATATAATCAAACATGCCATCCTCTGTTGAACCATCAAATAACAGATTTACAGAACAAACCATACAAACTAGGATATTGCTGACAAATTGCTTAGAATGTATTCACCATATGGTGCATTAAAGAACATTTTCCCTATGAAAACTGCCACCAAAGCCAACTTGTTTAAGAGTCCATTAACAAAATATTATAGCACATATTTAAAAAAAACTGAAAATGCCTATATAGCTACAAAAGAGCTGAGAGCCTCCTCTGTCTAATTAGTTAACGAGATACACAATTTAAGGATATAATAAACAATGACAGCATAACACATTCATATGTGAGTCTCAACATGTACCAGTAGTCTTACAACTCTAAAAACCGTTTAAAATATTTTAAATGAACTCAAAAACACTGGAAGAATTCCTGGTTAAACTCAGAAATACTCTTAAGACATCAATTTATTTACCTTTTTACTCCTTTATTCGATGCATTTTGAGATTTAAGTCCATCTGAATGCAAGCCAATATTTTATAAATATAGTGAGTACACTGATTGTATGTAGACTGTCAGTGGAAAGAAGATGAACGACCAACTACCCTCATGTGCCAAGGCCAAGCAAATGAGGTTGCTAACTCTTCATCACCATGCCTGTCTCCCAGGGTCACCTTCAGCAACTGCTTTTCTCTTTCTAATTGTCTAACATAAGACATTGTTCTTTCTCTTGCACTGCTCAAAATAATTTGACAGGAAAGCAGCCTTTGATCCAAGCCACACACTATTAATGCAAGACCATTCAAGTTAATACCATAAAATAGGGCCCCCAGAAATTCGCGATCTTGCGCCGCGCAATTTTTGCGCAAATTTTTAGGTTTAGCGCAACAGCGCAAAAATTGGCAACCCGCGCAATTTTAGCGCAAATTTTGACAAAATCTTGCTAATTTATCTAAATTGGGCTTTGATTGACTTAAAATCACCTCGGCCCATGACAGTTCAACATAACAACGACGACCGATGTGCGATAATCAAAATGGCGACCGCCGAATGGGATTAAATCATAGATGAATTTTTAGTTAAAGATCAATATTTTTGGTAGTAACGCACAAACTTATAGTATAAAAAATTCCAGAACTTCAGGGCCACACAATAAAATGTGTTAGACGAAGTTTCTCAAAGCGGTCACACAGCAGCGTCGCTTGCTGTCTCGGCTTATGACAGAACCAACGCATCTAAACCTATAAAACACAGTTTGTAATGTGTGCTTGACAAAAAATCTCCTCATCCACGCGACCGATTTTTCCAAATAATTACAAAACAACTTCTAACCGCCCCATGACAACACTATCGGGATTCGCGATCCAAAAATATTACCTTTTGCCGAGCTTGAAAATTTAATTTTTCTAACCGAATCCTAACACTGTTAAGACACCATTAAATTTTGCTTTCAACCATCATCTTCAGCAAACATTGAGACCATCGATGATATATTGGTGATTGAAACCAGTACATTAATGACGTCATGGCCGATTTTAGAATAATTATAGCGCCTTATTCCGTTAATTAATATCTATATCGTGTCGTATGTATCAGTAGCCTATTTAAGACGCAATAATTTTCGCCGATCGATTTTCAACGAAAAAATTGATTTTTTACCTCACTTTTCGCCGAGGTCAGATCTTTTGGCACGCGGTTTGGCAAAAATGCTGACTAGGCCTAAAGCGTAAACAACATCGGGTGGAAGTTGGGTTGAACCGAAAACCTAAATTTCACGGGCAACGCCGGGCACCAAAGGTGGTTAGACTGGGCTGGGGCCGATGGAAGAAGGCGAGGTGAGAAGGGCGGCGTGGGAGTGGTGTCAGGCGTGGCGGGGGACGAAAACAGAAATTTTCCGGGCGTGGGAGCGGCCTGACTGGGAAGTGGGAACTAAAAACCTAAATTTCCCGGGCAAAGCCGGGTAATTCAGCTAGTTTAATCTATAGGCGTCAGGCGTGCACACAAAGACGGAAAGCTAGTACTCAGCACGTTGTGTAACTTGGTGATTCATTATAATATAGGCCAGTGGTTCCCAACCTTTTTTGACTTGAGGGCCACTTTTTCTAAGTTGGAGGACACAAAGGGCCATTTTCTTAGTTGAAAGACATTAGGGGGCCACAAGGTTAAAATTGTATTAACTAAAAGCATATAAAATTGTTATAATTTATTCAAAATATAATGCTTGATGTTATTTATCGACGATAAATTAAAACAATTTGTAATAGAAAATAATAATGTATTCTATCCTGTCCAAATTTTTCATTTATTTTTGATAATTCTTTGAGAGATGAGGGCCATTTTCTGAGACCTGGCGGGCCATTTTCAGAGGCCTGGCGGGCCACGGGTTGGGAACCGCTGATATAGGCTATATAATAGTATTTTGAAGTTACATTTGTAATGAGCGTAGATTTTGGTGGGCGTAAATTTTGCAAAATTCAAATTATTTGCGATCGTCTGCATACATTAATCTTATGGTTATAGGAACTTTATAACTGCATTTTTGGCTTGATTGTCTAATTTCTAGAACGCCAAGGCTTTACATTAAAGGACAAAAACACTGTTAGATACTTTGGTACACTGATTCAATGAAAAAATAACGAACATTTTGATTTTTTAACTTGCGCAAAATTCGCGCAAATTTTTTGTTTTTGGTGCGCAATTTTTTCAATTTTTTGGCGCAAATTTCTGGGGGCCCTAATAAAAGAGCCTTTCAATTTGCATGCACATTGCACAGGTCGTAATTTCACCCAACCTACAACTTAACTGAATCACAACCCATACATACACTACATGAATAACCATCATGCCATCCAAGCATGCAACCAGAAGCTTTAATGCTGTAAAGGTCAGAGGTAATCTGTGTGTGACAAATTCTAAGCACTAACTAATTACATAAAATCCTACTCCCATAGAAATCAATCAGGTCCTATGAAGCCAGACTGCAGCCATGCAACCTGGGTGTTCCCTTTGTGTGTGCGCTTGTATGTGTGCAGGCATGCATGTGTTGGTAACCAAACAAAGCTCAATATTTCAACTGATCTGGTAATTCCCAATGCATTTAGCAGGCTGCTCCCTTGTAAAACCAGAGGTCACTTAGTTCCACGTCAGCAGCTCTATGGCAATTAGCCTGATTAAATCAAAGGTCAAAAGAATTACAGCATACAACAAGCACAATGCAGAGGTTGCACAATTAAAGCCAGGCATCACCAGGAAACACACCTAGTTAATTTTGGACTGCCCTGTCTCTGAAAGGCCAGATCTGCAGTGAAATAGGATGAACTGTCTCAAAACAGATGACAATGTTCACCAATATGACCACAACACCTCCACCCCCTGGAATCTCATAATGAAAAAACAGCTCATCAACATCTACCTGACAGGGGAGCAGGGTGGTGGCCGGTAGCGCGGTGGATAACACTGGCGTAGAGAGCAAGAGGGCGGACATGCTTTGTAAACTGTTATCAGTGCTGATTATAATTGCAGGCTGTCCTGCTGTTCTGTTAGTGTTAAGAATTGAATATTCTTTAATCTGCCTTCTTGTGAATTGTTTCAACTGCATAATAGCACACTGTAACCAATTGCGGTCTGTCAACCGGATTGCTAAAAAAGGACAATTATAATTATTCTTTTATTTTTTAAATAATTTTATAATAATTAATTATTATTATGAAGATGCGGTGATCAACTTCGACAGGACTTAAAATGCCAGACAAGAACTATATGGAGTCTTTTTATTTATTTATTTTATTTATTTCTCCATTTCCATAGCGCCCCTTTGAGCTCTCTATTCAGAGGCGCTCTCGACTACAGCACGGACACTTCATCAGAGTTTCACACTGAAGCGTCCGAGTAATTGCGAGTGAAGGACTTGCCCAAGGTCACTACACGGTGGCTTGAGGTGGATTCAAACCTGCAATCCTCCGGCTGCAAGGTAATGAACATACCCACTACACCACCGCACCCCACAACTTGACCTCCATGGACATTTATTACCTGGAGATTGACATGCATCAACAAAAAGACCAAGACGAACACATCTTGTGTAACAGTTGATCTAGCAGACTGCTTCGTATAAACATTCTGAGACGGAACAAGTCTACCCCGAAGAAACAAGTCTATCCCGAAGAAGAAAACAGCAATCCCTCACGCTTGTCCAGAGGCAACCATAGTTATGAAGTACAACAATATCAACTTCATTTTCTTAACCATATCATGCAAAGGAAGGCTGTCAGTTCTCTCCCAAGATGGCTGATCTCTTAACTGACAGTGTATGGTGATTGTACTCAGATGAGTAAGCAGAAATTCCTAAGTCAATTGTTTCCCTATATGCAAACGACATACAGACAGGATGCTATAGCATGATTAAAAGTTCCTGACATCAAACAAACGGCTAAAACCAACATCTGAAACCCATGTTTAACTTTGAACTGTTTTCAGGTCAACATCAAGGTTCTGTTGACCCCTTTGTATCAACACCAAAGCTCCAATGACCCATTTCAACAGCTGAGAGCCTTCATTGCTCATGAAATTTAAACTGCAAAAGGACTTTCCAATACCATCACACACACACACGCACACACACAGTGTCACACACACGCACGCACACAGTGTCACACACACACACACAGTGTCACACACACACACACACACAGTGTCACACACACACACACACACAAGCCTTCAAAACTATCTATAGAAACTGACTAGGAGGTTCCGTGCCAGCATCTGTACGAGATTTTATTGGATCAATAGCAAACACCTTTCAGCTAACCTAAAAATACCTCAGATTGAATCTATCATGCGAAATTGGGAACAGATACGGCAACACAGACAATTTAGTACCCATCTCACAATGTACCGATCAGTAAGCCAGTGCACTGCTAGAGCAACCCAGCAACTAAACAACCTTTCTTTGAGGGTATTACTACAATGGCTTGAAGAAGAACACTCCTTTACTCAAAATAAACACCAGCATGCAGCAGCACCTGCAGGCTTGTTGTGCAAAATGTACCAGCAGAAAATATTCTATCACTCCTTGTAATACTAACAACCTTGGCTGCTTTTAGTGTACATGTCCCTATTTCTCATATTCCCACCTCTATTACCCTCCCAACACTCCACTGGGCAAGTGACCAGAAATGACATTACTCTGTTTTCATTCCAACCTCAGTCCACATATTCTTTCATTGGTCAAAAATCATTCAGTACAACTATTTTTTTAAATGCACCCTTAATTTTTTTTTAATGCACCCTGCCTGTTGCATAAAGAACCCCACAAATTTTTTACCAGCTCATTCATTCTTTCCTAGCTTGAAAAAGTACTCTTCCCGCCATGCAGTCTTATTAGCCCTACACCTGCATCACCATATGACTACCATCAATATCTGTTCCCACCACAGCACCATGCCATCTTCCTCCCTAGGCTGACCTTCTCGGATTTTGACCTAGCACAAGAATAAGAAAAATAACCTGGTTATTATGGCATTGAGTTTGCTAAAGTGATGGTGGTGTAAAGCTAGTATCTATAGCGCTGAGAAATCTCAGAGCTTCACATACCTTCCATATCATTCCCAAGATGGAGATGGTGCTACAATACATATAAGTCATCTTTTATAACCTCTGGTGCTAAATGGGCCACATATATAACATATTTCCAATCAACTGTTTCAACAAAGGCTATAATGTCAATATTTTGGAGGTTCAATAGCTATTGAAGCTCGAAAATATTGACATTCCAGTTTGAGAAGAACATCTTGACTGTCCAGTGTAAGCTGGACATCCGGAATTTCCATTCTAGGCAGGATATCTAAGACAAACAGCGGCATAGGTGGAGACAGGATACATCACACGAGTTCTCCAGCATCTATGCAGCATATTAAAAGGTACATTTATGTATCAGTAACTACATCACCATCTTGAAAAGATCATTGGTATTTTTCACTTGAAATCCACTAAATTTAACTTATTTGAAATGTTAGACCAGAGGAATGTGAGTGAGTGGGATGATTATTACCAGCATTGGAAGAGGTAGTATAGAATGACACTAAGACTAGCCTAGACACCAGTGGATTCAGATATTGAAGGCAGGAAAGGGGAAATGCAACGCTGCTGCCATTCTATCTCTACCAACTCCAGTTTCTCAGTAATCTTATGGCTCTAAAGTAAGGGGATACATCTGCCTCTCGTGCAGCTCAAATGACTCACAATGAACTGTCTATGGATAGAGCCAACACACACAGACATTCATGAGAACAGAGTGTGTGTGTGTGTGTGTGTGTGTGTGTGTGTGTGTGTGTGTGTGTGTGTGTGTGTGTGTGTGTGTGTGTGTGTGTGTGTGTGTGTGTGTGTGTGTGTGTGTGTGTGTGTGTGTGTGTGTGTGTGTGTGAAAACCAATGGTAATTTACCCTTCATTTTTTACAAGGGATGTCATGCATGTTTTTTTTGACTGCATCTATACCCAGTATACAATTACACTACTCTAAGTAACCTTGGCAGGACCTGCCCATCCCAGAAAGATGCATGAATTATTTAGCAGCCCATCAGCATTCACTATATCTCAAAAGCCCCTGGGACTCGTTATATGACTGACCTATAGGAAATTTCGGTCATTTTTTGCAGCATCAATTCCACAGTTTCCTCCATGCAGATTAAACATGGATGCCGTTGATGCAAAGCTGGACACTAGACAGTAATAAGTACGTGTAGTTCAAATTACTATATATGTAGCCAGGAGGATAATCAAACAGACAGTGAAGTGGGTAATGGACAGATCAGGTAAATTAACTATCACAAAGATTAATTTATCAGAGAGAAGGCTACTTAAGTATCTATTAAATGTACTATAATAAGCAGAGCAGTTCTGCCTCACTAGTGTTTGGTCAGTACAGACATTACAGCTGAGTTAGCTAAGGAGCTCAAGTGAAAGAAAACCTCTATGAAATAAATTTCCGCTTTCACAGGGCTGAACCCCTCCTCCGCCCTTTCAGTTGATAATCCTGCACAATAACAATGAGACTATCGCGCATTCCTACCAGCGACTAGAATTCAATGAAAATTTTCCTCCAACACACTGGCAAAAACTGAAGTTAAAAAAACCAGTCACTTTATTGTTCCATTTTCAGTCACCAATTTGTAATTATATTTTTAATTTGCAAACTGCAATAAAACATGATTCTCTGATCTTTGTATGTATGTAGGTATGTAATGTATGTATGTATATTGTATATTAACATTTATATAGCGCCTTACAATAACTTCACGAAGGCGCTTAGGAAGTCCATCGAATCCATATTGGTTTGCAATGAATGTGGCACCAGACGGTCCATACCTACAGGTCTTTTAGCCATACTAGTGTCTGGAGTTAGAAGGCACTGCCTCTAAGACCATGGCCTTGACATGATAACGGACAGGCAATCCCAGTGGCCAACTCCCAGTTACCACACTTCATAAATATGCCACCATTAGACAGCAAAAGGATAAGGCAACTGTACAGGCCTACTACTCCAGATAATGCAACTAACAACAACTAGGAACCCCTATACTTGATCAGTTGGCTGGTGACATTTGGGCCTTTTGTAGTCTAGGTGGAACTCAAGGATCTGTCTTCCTTCACATTCCAATGAAGCTCATTACCCTTTCCCATCCCCCGAGGCGGTCTCTGCTGACCCATGGGTTCCTATATATCTAGGGTTATCTAGACGTTCATGGCTGACCCTAAAGGCTGAATATATCAAGAATAATCACCCAGTTTAGTAAAATCTGCAAATGCCAGTCCTCACAAAAGACAATTGTAGTTGACAAACCACCAACGCTGTCCATTTGGCTTGAAACATTCTATATCTATTCTGCCATATTTTCACGACTTTCCTGAGCTGAAATTCAACTACTCAACTGAAAAGTACATCTGGAATGAATTTCTGGAGTTGATATTCCAATACCTGCTTTTCGAATTCCTTTCTGGCACATTGGGTCCAATATCGCAAGATGAGATGAAATTCCATTACATCTGATCATTTACAAATCACTTTCCTATATTGGAAATAAAATCATGGAGAAAAATGCCTAATATGTGCTTAGTGCATGCTTTCTAGCATGAGCCTTGGTGGCTTAACAAACTCATTTCCGCAGTGGTACGACAAATATATGGGATTAAATTTCTAATAATCTTGAGACACTGCCCCTGACCCCATGGATTAAATTTCTACTATCTATAGAAGACACTGCCCACGTGGGGTTAGGATAAATCATGCTGTGATAAAAATTTTAAGTTACTAGTTTCAGTATTCAAATACACATGTGAAAAGTAAATGGTCCCAATTCAATGTCAGGCCAAACAAATTGTATTGTATTGTATTTAAACATTTATAAAGCGACTCTAGAAGGGTGAACTATTCAAGTGTTCCAGTGTGCAAAGCCAAGCGAAAAGAAGCATGCTTGGAGAAGAGACAAGGCAGAAGAGAAACTGCCAGACAGAAGCGTAGAGTGAACAGAAGGAGAAAGTGCATTCCAAAGAGAAGGACCAATTGAAGCAAATGATCGAGACTGAAGCATAGCAGTTCTAGACCGAGGAACCAAGACTGGTCCAAGAGGTCAAATCTGTTGGACGAACGAAGTGGACAGCGGGAGGAAGCTGAGAATGAAGTATGAATGAAAATGACTGCAGATTACTGCGGCAAAATCATATGAACACAAGATGGTCATGGGAATTTTACATGCAATTTATGTCCACTTTACAGGTCTAGCCCAATTTAATGCAAAATATGACAAGGCCATGACTGAAACAGACTGCAATTGAAATTCAGTCTTGAAAACAGACTCATTAGCATCATATAGCAGTCTTTCAATCTATTAGACTAATCGATTATCTCAACTGGCTGAAGAGCCATAAAATAAAAATCAAACCCTCTGCGTGCACCTGCTTAAGTTATGCAAAATTATGGCCATTGTTATCAGCGTAGACTCATTCTTCAGCGAGCATCAGTCGGTGGTGGCTGCCACATCACAAAGGACCCATGGTCATTAAATGACAAACAACGAAAAATCAGTCATAATAGAAGGAAATAAATAATTCTCTAAGTACACCTCAACAAATGCGCACACTCTCACTGCACACTCTCACAAGCATGCGTTGCACACAAATACACACACATGCACGCACACAAATACACACACGCAAATACACACGCAAACACACACGCAAACACACATACATACAAATGTGCACACTCACAAGCATGCATTGCACACAAATACACATACACACACATATATACATCAACAAGCACACATACATGCAGACATACAAATGCACACACTTTCACAAGCATGCATCGCACACAAACACACACATCTACAAGCACACATACATGCATATGATAGTTGCATACAAACGCCTTTAATAGTCATTGCACACTACCCAATGTCCAGTGATCAAAAGCACACTGTCAACATGACATACTCAATTTAAAAACTTCTATAGACCATTTATTACACAACATTTGACAGTTAGCCATACCTGCCAAGTCACTTCACCCGTTACAAATTGATGGGACGAATAAAAAATTCAGAAATTGATATCAACATCTTCAAGGCCCTATGTCTGAAATACTCTTCAGGGGTCTCTCTCCTTGGCCCAAGCAACTGTGAGAAATAAACAATTGTGAAAATATAAATAGCCCCGCAAACTTGTAGTTCTCCAGATCGGAAAAGATACTGCAGCATGTTCTAACTCTGCTTCACATCTCATATATATATATATATATATCATTATATATATAATATATATATATTATATATAAATATATATGGGCAAGAACATTCAATCATGTCACCCATCTGCTGCAGGACAACCTAGTCCTACACTGGTTGCCTGTTCCTCAGTGCAAAACCTGCAACATATGCTTGATCAACAACTATGCTTGATTACCAACAAAGAACTAAATGAAGATCAGAAGAGACTCCAGTAATCAGGCAGCATAGATGTCAGCTATGATCCTCATCCAGTGATCAACTACACGTACCACCAGCTTCCTCATTATTATTATTATTATTATTATTATTATTATTATTATTATTATTATTATTGCACGCTGTCTGTTCTGTTAGTAGTTAAGAATTTATGTACTCTGTGATCTGAGTTCTAGGAATTGTTTCAACCACGTAATTGTACACTGTAACCGGTTGCTGATTAAACAAAAATTATTATTATTTAATATTATTCTATGTTGATAGATCCACTGTATGAAACAGCCTTTCTGACCATGTGAAGAAATCACAGCAAATGAAACATCTATCGTTTTACAGTATCATATATGACAACCACTGACTCCTTCAACGATTGTACATTTCAGATAGTGCTAAATAAATTGATCATCATCTTATCATCATTATTATCATCATCATCTATGGTTCTGATGAGATGCAAATCAACTGGATAAAATTCAATTAAATATATCAGCAATGGCCTGTGCCACAAGACAGCATTTCAAGCACTGCACACAGTGCACACTGAGGTCACCATCTGATAGATTCAGTACATAAAGCGCACCAGCAGATATGGATCTGCACAGGACAAGCCACAACGACAGCCAAAGACTACTGGTCATTGGTTAAGCCAAGAATCGCTCAAGGCCGTGGAACCACGGCCTTGAATCATGACACAAATTATACAGTTTTTACATAGAGATAAAGACATATGATCTCAGTGCAGTGACCATCCAAGGAGAGGCTAAAATCTACACTTCTCCGATTACTAGATTACTGCTCGAACCAATCTGCAACTAGATTCCATTATATAAATGTAATTTTAAGGTCTTTATAGCATCGCTTCAAAAAAAATCAAAACAACACAGCCGCTGCCAATCTGACACGCACACAGATGATTATTTAGCAAGACCTTAGACTACATGGCAAAAAAGAATAGTCTTAGACAATGGTAAAAAAGACAATGATCAAATAGAAAGGTCTTCAATCGCCTGCAAAATGCAGGTACAGAAAGGAGAAGCTTTAATATTGTCACAGACTGCATGATATCCTGTTTACGATGAGGGGCCAACCACAGGAAAGCTTATATGACCCATGAAACAGAGAACAATGGCATTGCCATGTGTTGCAGAACAAAGATATTTCTAAAAGCAAGGTAAGGATGGCATCGAAATACATACCTCTTCAAGAAGGATGTAGCACAACCAGCCAGGCATTTACACATCACAGTTAACGACCATAGAATTTTATCACCATATGCGTCTTATCTATGGGCAACCAATGCAGTCTATCTCGGACAACCAATGCAACACATCCCACAAGCACTTAAGACATAATATGATGATATGACCAAACCTTGGAATTCAAGCAATTATAGATAACTATCAGATTGTGGAGCTGCAGCATCTAAAATGGAGAGCAGTTTATTATGCCTGTACATAGCCCTGTACTCTGCAAAAATGCCAAGACTATTTTCGTCTGCATCATTTGACGACCTGAATTTCCTACACCTATAATGTGGATGTTTTCGTGACAAAGCGAGGACATGTATATAAACTAGCGCAGACATGCAGCAGGGTCACCTACAAAAACTGCTGCACATACACAAACACGTTGTTGCATATACATTGTCAATTAGTCTGACAACAACGTTAAACACCGAGCCTGAGTCTACACTTTAGTTTGATCCTCCACTTTATACATAGGCATGCTTGTAAACAAAACACACATTTCATCGGCGCACACATATGCAGGCATATCATTCATGTATGTATAATGTAGGTATAAATGTATGTGCACTTGCTATAGCACCCCTTTAAGAATTATGCTTAGAAGCGCTCCAGACTACAGCGCAGACACCGAATTGGAGTCTCACGCTAAAGCGCTGAGCAATTGCGAGTGAAGGACTTGCCCAAGGTCCCTACATGGCGGCTTGAGGTGGATTCGAACCTGCAACTACCCAGCTGCAAGGCAACGAACGTACCCACTATACGACTGCACCCCACTTGTATGCAAGTATTTGTAATGTATCTGTATATATTCTGTAATCTGTATCAATGTAAGCAAAAGTGTATGCATGAATAAATTCATGTAGCTAAGAAGTAAGAAAACACATCAAATGACAGCTCTACCATTGAACACTAAAACACCAACAAATAAAAAACCAAGGACAGAATAGAAAGCCCTGCTCTCAGCAACACAGCACATGCATGCAATTATACACATGTGCAGGCATACTGGCGCAACACATAGGCCTAAACAGTTTTCATTTCTCAGCCAATGACCAGCATCCAACACAACGTCCTGGTTAATACAGTAATACAATACTACAACACATGTCTGTACCAGTTCTGTCCCCGTTTAAATGCAAAGTCTACAGTAGTATTAACCAAACACCAAAAGCAAAACAACAAAGGCTATTGTTCCTGCTTGCCAGCTCCTTATCCAAACTCATAAGTCGACACAGTGAATCAAATTGAAACTAAATTTGCTATAGATCTGATCGTTATTTTATATCAATATTTTTCTATAGGTTAGAATAAGAATAATCTCATAGCTAATCAATCGGAACTAGAATCAGCAATCAGTGTAATTGATTAGCTGATCAAATCAATTAGCATTTAATCAATTATTTATCCATCATTGACCCAAATAACGTATCTTCTTTTGCTTCTTTTCAGCGTCAAATAAAATAGGATCTATCTTCAGGCAAACCCTATTCTTCCGTCCCAAGAAGAAGTTGTCGAATGCAGTCGGATCCATTTTTCTTGTTACAAGCGTATGAAACAATCGTCCAATAAAAGTCGGATAATTATAATTGACACATCTGAATTAGAAAAAGTAAATTCCAGAACTTGTTTGTATGTGTACCTGTTATATTGCCCCTTCGAGCTCAGTACTCAGAGGTGCTCCCGACTACAGCGTGAACACTGCATCAGAGTTTCACGCGGAAGCGATGACCAATTGCAAGTGAAGGACTTGCCCAAGGTCCATATGCGTCGCCTTGAGGTGGATTCAAATTTCAAACCTGCAACCCTCCGGTTGCAAGGCAACGAGCATACCCACTACACCACCACACCCCACAAGGTCCCTACTTACTTGGTTAACAGAGTTGCCAAAGTCAGACAAAGTCACAAAAACGAACAGAAGGGTAACTATGAAAAGAACAACAGCAGGTTTTACACATCAACTGCACATAAATCAAAAGATCACAGCAGTATTCTGCACTCACATATTTTGTTCTTTAAATCCATGCAAACGGAAATATGTTGAAAGCCAAGTATCTGCTTCCATTTTTTGCTTTTTCCCTTTCTCTTTCCACCTCCACCTACAACACAAAAGAGAACAATCAAAGAACTGACTACATGTGTAGTCTCTGCAGCAGAACCAAAGAAAAGGGCCAATGTGTAACTTTAACGCGATGTACGAGAAAAACAGACAAACTACAAAATATTGCATTGTGCTGCCACACAGCAATTAAAGGCATGCAAGCATTTTCATATCTTTTTAAATTCCTCAATGTCATATGTTGCACACAACAACAACAACAGCACTTTACATCTCACATCACAATGTCTGAACAACTGCTATGCCTGAATAGTCAAACGTGTTCTGAGGTCCATGAAGCAACTTTTGACACACGCATTGGGGTCATTCCATGTCAAATCAACAAATTTTTCAGAAAGTTCCAGGTCGACCATCTCGGATTTTACTGAAAATTTTTCAGAATATTTATTATGGTATTACAGGAAACTATGCCAAATTTTAGATCAAAATCTTAAGTAGTTTTGAAGATATTAATTTTCAAAGACGTCTGGGGTGACCTCGTTTTCAACGTTTTGGGAGTCGCGTCTAAATTTGTAACAACGTTCAGAAGCTCATAACTTCATTAATATAGCAGATAATTTTATGAAATTTTCAGGATGTTTAGTCTTTGTGGTTTAGATGACATGCTGAAGAAATGAAAGATCAGTCTTGAAAATTCTGATGTTAGGACCCAACTGAAAATGGTTTAAAAAAAACTTGCGGATGTCTGACGATCATACTTTGCTGCCCTGGTGTGGCCAAACTGAATTTTTTAAAAAGAATATTTTAACAACTTGTTATACTAATGTACTTTCTCTACAAAAATATGCAAAAATTTTGAATTTCTGATGCATGCCTACTGCCATATGGCCTTCCAAATTTGGAAAATTCCATTCCGAAGACCATTTTCAAGGTCAAAGATCATCATGTTTGTTAGGTCATGGAGCAATAAAATTTACTTCATTGGAAAGAGCAGCTCAGATACTCTAAGTTCACCAAAATTTGTGATGGTGTCTCTTCTTGTTCGTGCAATATGTTTTTTTCAATTGTGGCAGTTTTCTGCAATCGCAAGTTTATAATGGAGTCAATATCAGGGCATTATATTGTGAAATAATATCTGTAATAAGTCAATTTTTTCAGATTTCAGTCTCCTCATCTTCCTCAGGTCTTGAAGTTATTAGGTGGATGTCTAACTTGATGAGTCACTATCATATGAAAGATATATCTAAGAGATATACATGCCCGAAAAAATGTAAATTGGCATTTGTGCAACATTTACAAATTTATAAATTTAAAATTACAAGAACTACCACCCAGATTCTTGCATATTTGGAAAGAACACAAAAAACTGATTAGATGAAAAAAATATCAGCCCACTGGTTAATTTCCTAGCCGTGATATGACAGTCCAAACTTGGTGGATCAGGTTGTTTCTCGTGAATGATGTAATATGGCATTTGTACAACATCTGCAGATTTATTAATTGAAAATCACAAGGACTACCATCCATATTCTTGCATATTTGGAAAGAGCACAAAAAACTGATTAGATGAAAAAAATATCAGCCCACTGGTTAATTTCCTAGCCGTGATATGACAGTCCAAACTTAGGTGGATCAGGCCTTTTTCGTGATTATTTTTGTGCCACTTGAATTAAAAGCTAATCACGAGAAAACGGCACGATCCAGCAAGTTTGGACTGTCATAACACGGCTAGGAAATTAACCAGTGGGCTGATATTTTTTTCATCTAATCAGTTTTTTGTGTTCTTTCCAAATATGCAAGAATCTGGGTGGTAGTCCTTGTGATTTTCAATTTATAAATCTGCAGATGCTGCACAAATGCCATATTGCATCATTCACGAGAAACGGCCTGATCCACCAAGTTTGGACTGCCATGTCACAGCCAGGAAATTAACCAGAGGACTGATATTTTTTTCATCTAATCAGTGTTTTGTGTTCTTTCCAAATATGCAAGAATCTGGGTGGAAATCCTTGAAATTTTAAATTTATAAATTTGTAAATGTTGCACAAATGCCAATTTACATTTTTTCGGGCATGTATATCTCTTAGATATATCTTTCATATGATAGTGACTCATCAAGTTAGACATCCACCTAATAACTTCAAGACCTGAGGAAGATGAGGAGACTGAAATCTGAAAAAATTGACTTATTACAGATATTATTTCACAATATAATGCCCTGATACTGACTCCATTATAAACTCACGAATGCAGAAAACTGCCACAATTGAAAAAAACATATTGCACGAACAAGAAGAGACACCATCACAAATTTTGGTGAACTTAGAGTATCTGAGCTGCTCTTTCCAATGATGTAAAAAAATTTGCTCCATGACCTAACAAACATGATGATCTTTGACCTTGAAAATGGTCTTCGGAATGGAATTTTCCAAATTTGGAAGGCCATATGGCAGTAGGCATGCATCAGAAATTCAAAATTTTTGCATATTTTTGTAGAGAAAGTACATTAGTATAACAAGTTGTTAAAATATTCTTTTAAAAAAATTCAGTTTGGCCACACCAGGGCAGCAAAGTATGATCGTCAGACATCCGCAAGTTTTTTTTAACCATTTTCAGTTGGGTCCTAACATCAGAATTTTCAAGACTGGTCTTTCATTTCTTCAGCATGTCATCTAAACCACAAAGACTAAACATCCTGAAAATTTCATAAAATTATCTGCTATATTAATGAAGTTATGAGCTTCTGAACGTTGTTACAAATTTAGACGCGACTCCCAAAACGTCGAAAACGAGGTCACCCCAGACGTCTTTGAAAATTAATATCTTCAAAACTACTTAAGATTTTGATCTAAAATTTGGCATAGTTTCCTCTAATACCATAATAAATATTCTGAAAAATTTTCAGTAAAATCCAAGATGGTCGACCTGGAGCCATTTGTTGAAATGAGGCGGAATGACCCATTGTTGACAGTGCATTTTGAGAATCACTTTGGAGTGCCGTTCATAACGGTCAGCACAATATCGCCTGAGAACCACTCTCAAATACCTGTAGTGTCTAATTAATTATCAGGTCGTGCAATGCTCAACATCTATAGCCAGTGTGCTGCAGAATTGTCTGACAAGGCAGGAGAGTGGGCCATGTTACCATTATTTCCCGAGGCCGGGGTGTGGTATAAAAAATTTGTCTTTACTGTGATAATTACTAACAATGAATGCAAACATCTTCTAAAATAACAATAATGTAATAGACACCGTAGTGCTAGAAACAGTCGACCTTGTTGTAAGTTAAGTGTCCATTTGCATCAGCACTGGGTCCTGAAGGTGAAAACGAGAAATCCAGCACATCCATTTCTCATCAAAGTCTAATTTATCTATTTATGCTTATCTATCAGTTGCTGATATCAGATCTAAAGAGTAAAATGCAAGGGAAAGTGCAGTAACATTGATTTTTTAAAAATATTCTCAATTCTAAAGAGAAGTTGATCATAATGTACCGAAGACCTGCCAAATGGCTCAGCAAAAGTCAAGTGTGATAGATGTTAAAGTCTCTTAGATAACAACATATTCTCTACAAAATGTAAAAAAACAACATGCGTCTGGATAGCTTTCTTCGTGGCACTCAGCCTCTATCCTTTAATTCTAATCTGAACCTTCCATAGTACCGAGGAGCACCATGAATAGTGAAGCTATAATCAGGTCAACTCCCAGATGACCAGCCCAGTCAGTCAGATATACAGCCCATCATCAAAGCAATCCAAAGCAGAGATGAGCAAGAAATGACACAAGCGACTAGGGAACAACTGGTGGACATTTTCCACTGAGTATCGATTCCAAGTAATTGGATAAAATAGGATCCGAGTACAAACCAAGCGCCACTTGCCCCATATGAGAGGCTTCACAGTTTCATGTAATAAAAATTATTGAAATGTATTTTTCACTCATATCCAATATCCATGAGTCACTTTTGCCATCATGAAGCTCTCCCAAATTGTATTACGGTAAATTCAATAAGTTGATATCATTTCAAGAAAATGTGGAATGGAATTCAAACGATGGAAATTCTCATATTAAGGCTGAACGGTTACATACAAGCAAGTTTATTGAATTCATAATTAAAAAATTGTCATTTGCAGCAGTGTGTATAGTATTTGTTGAGGCAAATAATCTGATTAGTGCCAAAAACAGATATGATATTCAGTCGAGGTGATTATCATTTATTCTTAATGAGATATTGAGCAGACCTAGCAGATACAGAGACTGAATTCATCAGGCATTGGACCTTTATACTCAATTAGCAGTTTTTTCAGTGTGACAGCTGACCTTGCTTGAATATATAGGAATACATTTCAAATACTGCCATTGGACAGATTGGGTTTTATAAACATTGAGCCACAATTTGTAATAGAACCAAAAGCTGCTGAAAAATCAACTGAAAAATATCATTCACACCGTAGCACAGTTCTGTGTTTTTGGGCGCTAGACGACATTGTTTGCATAGTGATAAGATAAAGGATTAAGGATGCATTTAAATACTGTGGATGGACAGAGGTGTTGTGTTTCATAAACCAGGAGACCCAATTTGAGAAAGAAACTTTTGCTAAACAGGATGCTAATGCAATCTAGAATAAGTCCAAGGTGACCATTGTTTCTGGTATGGTTTGATAGATTTGGAAAAGTTTTTTTGGACATACATTCTCTGAAGAATGTTGAAAAATCAAGTGTTTGGAGAGCAATTTTTATCTTTGTGTCACCGTTACACGGAATCGCACAATAAACTCCGGTTGAAGTGTTTCTGGGGCATCTGCTGCATCTTTTTCAAATAGCTCCATATATATCTATATATACAGCTTCTAAAAAAGCCCACTACATTCTTTGCAGCGTGCAACGTGTGAAAAACCAGTCAAGACATTTACACGTAATTAAGAGCGATTGGAATGGCCAACTGCTTCAGTGGGCCTGGCAGACAGTGCCTAACATTCTCTACTCTCCTGTGTGTTTTTTAAATTACCACTTCTGATGGAATACATGCAATACTTCATTTACTATATTTCTTCTTGCATTTTGGTAACAAAGTGATACTTTGATTGAAGTTTCATATTCAGGTCACCTAATTCATTGGTTATCACAACAATGGACAAACAATGACCAGCATTGCAAACTGATTGAAGACACAAGACCGGTCATCTACAAAGGACACCCGAACAGCTGAGCTAGTCAAGTCAAGCAGTTTTCAGTTGGCATACGAAACAGTAAATCTCATATCCCCGCATGACAACTACAGATTGAATTCATCCTAAACAAGAGCCTTCACTGCAAGACTGATTTGTCAGATCTATACTCTTGCTCTAAATAATCACATACTTTCCTATGAGGTGATACTGTATTAGGATAACCAGTGCAGGTTCTCATTTAAGCCCCACAGATCATGAAATGCATCAGAGTCATGTACCTTTCTCAAGACAACACATTATTCATGTACTGATAAAAAAAGGAAAAGTAAAAGTCGTCTCTGAGCGCTCATCTCCTTTTTTAGGCCCTTGAGCCAGCGATGGAGGAATCCCAAGACCCTGGACACGGGGCCAGTGTTATCACAGGACTTGCTGTTTAATTCCCAGGTAATGCAGGTACCAAATCATACTGCTTGGTGACATAGGCGTGTGGGTAAACAGCCTGCCCAGAGTCTATCCAAACCGGCACTTATACTCTGATACCTAGGGTTATACATATATATGGTAAATAAGGATATTTCACCTAGGGCCTAGCCGGGTGCCGTTTTTCAACCGGGTACCGGGTCCGGGTAGTTTGAATAAAATCTGCCGGGTCCGGGTACCGGGTCCGGGTATTAAAAGTAATCGTTAATCTCTAAACTGAATAGTATGTCCCCACTTTGAATGCTCTCAAACAAACACCGCTCAGTTTTTTAGCTACCTTTGGTGGAATTGAGTAAAACTCTTCCGTGTCAGAATTTTACTACAGTTGAGTTCTGCCAGGGGTTATTGGTTGAGTTCTGCCAGGGGTTATTGATTGAGAGGTGCCAGTAATATCTGTTCATGAACTGTGTTGATAAAATCATTCTATAGTATAGAAATGCTGATCTATCCAGTCAGCCAAGAGGTCAGAGGCCCCTGATAAACAGTCCTGCTTCTGTGGTTCATGCAGTCCAACTACATGTAGACATAGTTCAAAGTGTACCATCCCTTAATCTGTGAGATGTATACATGGTCCTATTAGAGAGGGGGCCTATTAAGCTTGGCTGCAGTCGTATAACAGGTGGAAGGTATCCCTTCTGACTAGTCTCTCTGACTTGAATAAGAGTGTGACAGACCAAACAGGCTTTAAAGATAAGGGATTAATGACAGATGACCCCTTGCCAACTTATATGGCTATGGTCAGTTAGCAGCATATATATATATATATATATGTGTGTGTGTGTGTGTTGTGTGTAATGTATATATATACACACACATATAAGCTCTTTCCCCCTTCCTATGCTCCCTAACCTTCTACCACTGTTCCTCCCCTCCTCCTTCATCATCTCCTTTCTCTTCCCTGTTAGATATTTCAAACAGCCAAGCAGCAGGAGGGAGAGGAAGGGGAGTACTAGAAGAGAAAGAGGAGGAAGGAAGAAGAGAAAGCATGAAAGAGAGTGCCATTCTTATATTTAAATATATATATATATTTATTCAGCCACCAGGTCAC